>SNQJ01S0079488.1:10814-23759 GCA_010110895.2 Picea sitchensis | reverse complement strand
TCTCTCATTTGATGCTGTTGAAGAATACCCTTCTTGTTAAGGGGGAGTGTTGAAATAATGTAACTGCAAAGTGTATTCTTATTATTAGTTTATATATTATTTATTGGATCAATCCCCATTGTGGATTGATCATGTTGGCTATTGTAAAAGGACCAAATCCCCCTTTGCGGATTGGTCATAATGTAATTGTAATAGGCAGAAAGAGAAGTCGGCCCCAGAATATATCAAAGAGGCCTCAAAATATAATAAAGGTGGTTATAACCACCCATAAGAAGAATTCGACCCTGCCAGTGAAAGGACACTCCCACACGTGCCAGTCTTGTATAAATAAGGAGGCTAGCGCCTCACTTAGACACACACCTCACTTTCTCATTGAGAGACAAGTTTCAAAACTACAGTTGGAGAAGAGAGAGAGAGAGAGAGAGGAAGTGGCACATCTTTGGGAGAGGATCTTCTGTATTAGCTTAAGTTATCTCTTGGCTTGTATTGGCTATCTATAATACGGAAGTTTTGCCGGGTTTTCTCCCCCTAGAGGGTTTCCTAGGATAAATGTTGTGTCTCTTGTGATTGTGTATTTCTCAGTGATCTTGTCTTATGTTTCTGTTATCTATTGAAATGCAAAGAACTATAATAATGGCTTAAACATTAACAAGTTGTTCATATTTATTAAATAGGACTTATTATCTAATGTCGACCTTTATTACATGGAAAATATATTATTCTATCTATGTGAGGGGTTAGGGATGCTAGGTCCCTAACACATAAGGATCCTTGACTTGCATTAGCCATTAGCCATTGCTCAATACTCTACTTCCACCAAAGAAAGGCTAATAGCCTGTTGTTTCTTACAAGCCCAAGTGACAGGTCCAGAACCAAGCCTAAAAACAAGGCTTGTTGTAGACTTTCGATCACCGAGTTCATCAAACCAATATGAATCAGTCAAACCAACCAACAAAGGATTCCCCTATGAACTATAATGTATCCCAAATTGAACTATAACCTAGACATACTGAAGTATCATTTTTGCTTCTTTTCGATGTCTTTCATGTGGATTTTTCATATACTAGGAAACAAGATCAACAACAAAGGAAATCTCAGGATGGGTATGAGTCAAATATAAGAAGCTACCAACTAACTGATGGTACAAAGTGGCATCAACTTTAGGAGTAGTACAGATGGAAACAAGTTTGACTCCAGATTGGAAGGGACAAGGGGTTGGTTTAGAATCATCCATGTGAAAGTGGCGAAGAAGGTCACAAGCATACTTAGACTGGGAAAGAAAAATGCCTTAGGTTATTTTCATTATTTCCTTGGTCTCCAAGTATGGAAAGCCACCAAAGTTTGTCATTTCAAATTTCTGTTTAAAAATAGATTTCACATGGTTTAAAATTTTAAGGTCACTACCAGTGAGGATAAGGTAATCTACATAAAAAATTATTCTGAGATGGATTCCTATTTTCTTGGTATAGATATTAGGGTCAAAATGACATCTAGAAAACCTAGTGTCAAGAAGAAAGCTATCCATTTTGGCATACCAAGCTCAAGGAGCTTGCTTGATACCATAAAGAGTTTTCTTAAGGTGAAAAACAAGACTAGAGTCATTTTGGACATATCCAAGAGGTTATTCAATGTAGATTTCGTATTGAAAATCCCCATGTAAGAAGGAACATTTAACATCCGTTTGATGGATCTCCCATTTATGTGAGGAAACGAGAACTAGAACAAGGCAGATGGAATTCATTTTGGCTACGGGAGAAAATGTTTCATTATAGTCAATGCCTTCAACTTGAGAGAATCCTTTGGAAACTAATTGATCCTTATTTTTTTCAACACTTACATCTGATGCATACTTAGTTCTATAAACCCATTTACATCTGAGAAGTTTTCTTCCTTTCATAAGAGGTACAAGATGCCAAGTATCATTTTCCATTAAAGAGTGATACTCTTCATTAATTGTTGTGTTGCAATTTGGATGGCCTAAATATTTTCAAATGTTTATGGATCATGAGTCTCTGAAACTTGAGCCAAAATACAAGAGGCTCAGTAGAACTGTGAATGTGTTCGACATTGATTTGTTGGATCATCGACAAGATCACTGACTACTTCTCGAGTTGAACAAACCCATATAAGAAGCAGTGGTACCGATGCATGTTCATGTTCAATGGACTCATTTGGAGGAAGGTGAGCACACAAAGGTGGATTTTCATCCTCACTATCATCATATAAAGAAGAAACCAGAATAGGAACAAAAGATGGCAGAAAATCCGAAGATGGATTGCACACTGAAGATGGCACAAACATCAAATCAGGCTCGCAAGACAAGAATTGTCCATCAAATTTAACATCTCTTCTAATAATAATTTCATTGGAATGAGATTGAAGAAGTATATAACCTTTGAAGTCTTCAAAATATCCAAAAAAAATGCTCTTCTCACTTTTAGGCTCCAATGCTTTCCTTTTCTCATCAGGAATGTGAGCCCATGCTACACTACCAAATATACATAAGTGGCTTACATATGGATTAATTTTAGTCCATGCTTCTTCTGGTGTTATATTTTTTAAAGCCTTAGTGGGAGTGTGTTTTTCTATGTAATTTGCACAGTTGATAGCTTCCACCCAATAACTAAGACTTAATCCCTTAGATTGGATCATACAATTAGCCATTTATTTTAATGTGTGATCCTTTATCTCAACAACACCATTTTGTTGTGGTGTATATGGAACAATATGTTGCATTTGAAGGTCATGTGTAGTGCAATAACTTGTAAACTTGTTGTTCACAAATTTGCCTCTATTATTTGTTCTTAACCTTCGAAGTTGATGTCCAAATTGTTTTTCTACAAGGGCCTTGTAGGCAAAAGACTTGTCAAAAACTTCTCTCTTAAATTTTAAGAATTAAACAAAGTGTGTCTGGAGAAGTCATCAATGAAAGTTAAGAAACACTTGCACCCAGAGAAAGAAGGAGAAGAAAGAAAACCACACAAATTACTCTGAACAAGCTATAAAGGGGCTTAGCTGATGCAAACCCCCTATGAATTGCGTGACCTCCTGGTCTTAGTATCAAATTACATAGGAATCGAGTGGCTCTCTAGATTCCACCGACCCTTACACTTAAATTACCCACTCGCTTCAAAATACATAGGCACAAAACTTAAATCCACGAGGGTTTCTTTGGTCCAAGAAACCTGTGCATGTGACCATGACTTGTGATCGAGTGTTCGATGAAAGGTATATTCGCTTCTCTGGAACTTCGAGCTTCAAGAGTTTCTCCACTCTAAAAAAAATCAACACACTCTTCTCGAACAACCGATCTATGAATAACTCGAGATCTACGATTCATGTCTTTATGCCAATTGACAATCGAGATTAAATCTAGGACTTCAAAGGTTCGAGAGATTCTTCACCCCGTGCAAAAATGACCAAATTTTCCCAAAGTGTTGAATCGTCGAATCATTTGGGGATCCAATGGCTCACACTCACTCAAAAATCTATGGTGGAGATATGCTCTGGGACTTCAGAGCTTCAGGGATCCGGGCCTACCTTGCAACAAACTACTTAGAAGTTGTCGGAGTAGCGAAGTTCGAAGGGCTTAGTACTTAATGACTTTGCTCCTTCTTCCTATTGAACTGTTGTGAGGGATTCTGACTTCTTCTTACTGGATCTCGTCTGTCCAACCCTAAACAAAGGGATTCTCCTCTTGGGGACTTACACTCGCTATCCCTCCTCGAGCTTCGTCACTTGAATGACTCGAGTTTTGGCACACACTTTGCGCTTCTCTCCCGAGCTTGGGACTTGGAAAATTCATCTGGAAACTCCTTGCGCCATCTCTCCTAAGCTTTATCAACACTTAACGAAATGTTGGCTTTGTACACTCCTTGCAATTCGTCTCCCCTTTGAGATTTTACACTACTCGTAGTGTAGGCACACTCTTTGTGCTTTCTCTGTGCAAACCTACACTATCTCTCCTGATATTCTTAACCTATATATGGTTTAGCCTCTGCACTCCTTACGTTGGCACTGTGCGCTCATTTCACTGAGATTCTCAGAAGAGAAACAATTGAAAATTACAACAACATTTAGAACTTATTCAACCAAACATTTAGGTACACACACAAAAACATAGAGATAACACCTAACATTTATTCAATACACAGAGATAAACAAGTTCACAGTCTCAGAAATGTGTCAACAATCCTCCTCCTCTATATCTCTTCAACAACAATTTACAAGAGTTTCAACAACCTTCAACAATAGCCTCTTCTCGGAATAAAATACATTGATTTATACATGAAGGGGCTTCCCGAGCCTTCCTTTCATATTATTCTAGTGATTTCATATCACAATTAAAAGCTTCCTACCACTAATCTAATTATAATAAATGAACAATTATGATTCATCTATGAGTCGACGCTCAAAATATGTACAACCTACAAGAATTAAAGACAATTACATTATCTAGGTGCATATACAATGGATCTAGCCTGAAGATCTCATGGGATCTTTAATTACAACAACCTAAAAATTAAATTGACTCACTCTCCTTGGGATCCAAACCAGTTTAAAGTGCATTGCGCTAGATGCTGAGTTATATTCCACCAAGCTTCATTAATGATGATGATGATGCTCCTACATCATACTCCCTTGGAAAAAATATTCATGGGAACATGTCCAAGAGCTCCTCAACTTCCTTTCCATGCTTCTGGATATCTGCTTTAGTTATGCAAATGGAAACTTCTGTTGGATGATTCTTCCATTTAACCAAATATTCATAATAAAACTTTCTCCTGGTTCTCTTAGCAATTATCTGATCTAAAATATTTTCTATCTAAGGCTTCTCTGCTATGGGAATCTATTTCATCCACTATATCTCCTCTCAATCATTTATTTCTCCTATATCATCCATATTGTAAGGATATAAGTCATCTACGTTAAATATTTGTGAAATTCCAATGCCATCTCACAGTTCAATCTCATAAGCATTTGTAGCAAATTTCCTAAGGATTTTACAAGGTCCTATATTCTTCATCTCCAGTTTATTATATTTCCCTCTTGGAAATATTTCCTTCGTCAGGTGTGCCAAGACTTGGTCTCCAACTTCAAAATTCACATCTTTTTTCCTTTGATCTATTTTGTTCTTGTATTTCTGGCTTCTCTTCTGTAGCTGTCCTTTGATTTGATCATGCAATTCCTACATTTCTGTAGTGAAATCCTTTGCTCCTGCACTTTGAAATTCATCTTGTCCCAAATATCCCAATTCTAAAACACCTTTGGGATGAATTCCATATATTATCTGGAATGGGCTCTTACTAGTACTCCTGTTTGGTGAGTCATTATATGAAAACTCCGCTTGAGGCATACTTTGATCCCACTAATTGTTATGTTCAGTTACCAAACTTCTTAGTAGATTCCCTAAGATTCTATTCACTACCTCAGTCTGTCCATCTATCTAAGGGTGATATGCTTAACTAAAAGACAAATTTGTCCCCAGTTTCTTCCACAAAGTCCTCCAAAAGTGTCCCACAAATTTGGTGTCTCTGTCTAAGACTATACTCCTGGGTAACCCATGCAATCTCACAATCTCTTTGAAAAACATATTTTCTATGTGAGTAGCATCACTAGTTTTATGACATGGTATAAAATGTGCCATATTTGAAAACCTTTCAACTACCACAAAGGTTGAATAATTAACCCTCTGGGTTCTTGGCAATCCTAGAACAAAATCCATACTTATAGCATCCCATGGCCTATTTGGAATAGGCAATGGTTGATACAATCCCGTGTTTTGCTTCTTTCCTTTAGCATACTGGAAAATTATACATTTGTCCACAAAATTATTCACATTAGACCTCATGCCTGGCCAATAGTATGAAGAACTTAACTATGCACATGTGTTATCATGGCCATAATGTCCAACCAATTCTCCACTATGTTTTTCCTTCATCAAATTGTCTCGCATTGAGAATCTTCGGATACACAATCGAATTCCTTTGAACATTAGTACTTCTTGGATTATGTACTGCATCCATTGGATTCTATCCCTTATCAAAGGATTTTCACAAGCTTCATAGGATTCCTTGAAATCTGGGTCTTCCTGGTACATCTCCTTGAGGTGTTCAAATCCCAAAGTCTCCATTTGGAATTACTGCAAGATTAAACATCTACTGCTCAAAGCATCTACAAATTTGGTAGCACTCCCACTAATATTCTTAATAACAAAAGTAAAATTCTGCATGAATTCTACCCATTTGGCATGTCTCTGATTCAACTTCTCTTGTTTGGCTATGAACTGCAAAGCATGATTGTCAATATACAAAATAAACTCCTTTGGTATAAGATAATGTCTCCATTTTTTCAAAGCTTGAATTATAGCATAAAATTATTTGTCATACGTTGAATAATTCTTCTTAGCATCATTCAAATTCTCACTAAAATAAGCAACATGCTTATGATACTGGCTTAAAACTGCACCTATGGCCACTTCACATGCATCACATTAGACTTGGAAAGTCTTCCTAAAGTCTGACAGAATCAAAATAGGCTGTTATGTTATATTTTCTTTTACAATCTAAATGCTTTCTCGACTTCTTTTGTCCATTCAAAATATCCATGTTCTTTCTTTATAGTATCCAATATGGGTGCACATATACTACTAAAATTCCTAATGAATTTTCTGTAAAAAATTGCTAATCCATGAAAACTTCTTACTTCAAATATACTTCTTGGACAAGGCCATTCTCTTATATCCCTCACCTTCTCGAGATCCATCTTCAATTCATTTGAAGAGATTACAAACCCCATATATACAAGTTATGTCTTCATGAAAGAACACTTCTTCAAATTCACTAAAAACATTTCCTACTATAATCTCCTCAACATCATCTTCAAGTGTCTTAAATGCTCCTCCTCAGTCTTGCTGTAAACTAGGATATCATCTAAATAAAGAATCACAATTTTCCCAATAAAATTTGAGCACTTCATTCATTAACCTCATGAATTTACTTGGAACATTGGTTAAGCCAAATGGCATAAAAAACCACTCATACAACCCTTCATTTGTTTTGAAGGATGTCTTCCATTCATCCCCTTCTCTCATCCTTATCTGATGATAAGAACTTTTCAAGTCTGTCTTGGAAAAATAATTGGCTCCACTCAAACAATCCATTAAATCATCCATTCTGGGTAAAGGAAATCAATACCTGATGGTTATCTTCTTGATATCTCTAAAATCTGTGCACATTCTCCAACCTCCATCCTTCTTTGGACTCAACACCGTTGGTACTGCACACGGGCTCATACTTTCTCCGATCAAAATTTTGTCCAACAACTCTTGGAACTAATCCTTGACCTATTCATTCTACAGAGGGGTCAATCTATATGCTGCTTTGTTTGAAAAACTGTCTCCCGAAATAAGGTCAATATGGTGACTAATACTCCTGATGGGTGGTAAAGTATGCGACAAATCATCCACCACAATGTCAACAAACGCATCCAATAATTCCTAAACTTCCATAGGAAAATCATTCATAGAAGTATTTGTAAGGATGACTCTTAGCTTACCTATAATAATGAACTACATTTCTCAATATTTCTTAACTTATTTAAAGGGATCCTTCCCACTCATGAGAAGTATACTTAGATTAGCCTCCTCTTTGTCTCCCTTTTCCTCCAATGGAAACAACATATGCTTACACCCATTTTTCTCAAGGGTATAAGTATTCTTCCTCCCATAATGTATGACATTTCTATCATATTTCCAAGGCCTCCCCAATAGAACATGAAAAACACCCATAGGAATGACATCACATAAAATTTCGTCCTTATAACTACCAATTTTAAACTCAACTTTACATTGTCTACTTACCATGACCTGTTGTCCTTTCTGCAACCACGACACCTTGTATGAACTCAGATGTTTTGTCATCTCTAACTTTAGATTTTCCACCATCTTCGTGGACACTAAATTATCACTGCTCCCACTGTCTATGATCACCTTGCATACTCTGTCTTTGGTCTTGCAGTTAGTACTGAATAAACTGTTTCTTTGGACTGGTTCTCACACCTCTTTTTTATGGCTCCACAAGGGATTTCCTCATCATGAGTGATCTTTCCTCTTCAACTGCTTCTTCTTTCATCCCTGTCTCCAAATTCATATGCTGTGCCTAAAAAAAGTGAGCTTCTCTAACTCCTACATTCTTATTTTCCCGCAAGCATAACACTTGACTTCTCCTTCTCTTCCTCTGTAATATCCCCAAGGATAAGCCCCAATTGTATTTATTAATTGTAAACATGTTTTTTAGGCTGGTGAGTCGAGCAATTATAAGATGGTAAGATTATGTGTTATTAGGCTGGAGAGCCTAGGTGTTAAAGGGTAGGATCATGTTTTTGTACATGTAACTATTCATATCAGTAATATAAAAACATCGCTGTGTGTAGATCGACCACGAATAAAGAGTACGGGGGACTAAAATTCCACTAGGTTGGGTAAGGGAGAGGGGGATGAGAGGTTGGAAAGAGGGTATAAGCTTAAGGGATTAAGTCCAAGAGAATAATAATGTATTATTATTCCAAAAACTGATTAGAAGGATATGTTTTTATCCTAAGTTCTTTTGGGAGGACGGGTGACTTCCAAATGGGAAAGGAACATGCTTCATGGGCGACATGTGTCGGATCAGGCACATGCAATTTAAGCTGGAAAGTTAGATTTTTGGGGGGTTCTCTTCCCATTCTTCGATCCTCACCTAACTCATATGGCCTCTGTCGTCGACCTCTGCATCTTCACACACCTCTAAAACCACTAACTGGGGAAGCCGACCTATGTTTTCTTGTGAAGCCCAACATATCTGCACTTGCCAAAACCGAGCTGTACTCTGCCTTACCAAATTCTTGGTTGTTTCCATTCCCTAAGCTATATTGAACCTTTGTTGTTGTCCTCGCCTTTCTAGAACTGAGTTGAAGAGTGGTTGAAGAGGCAGGTTTTCAGGCCCGTGGTTGAAGAGGCAGGTTGCTAGGCCTGTGAGCAGCTCTGTCCAGGTGAGATAGTTTGTTGGGAAGTGATTTTCTCCTAGAGAGAGTCCAGCACCAGCAACAGAGCTCTGAGAACTCCTGATCTGACCTATTGTTGAGACCCTAGAAAGGGAAGTGGAGCATCTGATGGACCGTGGAACGATGACGGTGCATATTCCCGGGGTGGAACATGCATGTGGGGAATGAGAGTCCGTGAGTAGTGGGCATAAGAAGGATCCTGGAGAGAATTATTCTAGTTGCACTGTGCAGTTTCCTGTAACCTTAGCCTAGTCTAGGAATCCCTTGCCCTAGGTGGAGCTTAGTCCCAGCTCGGGGGTGACCCACTGCTGAGTGTGATGAGCAACATGGTCTAAGGCTGGGAGGTTCGTGGAAGGTCTGCATACAATTGGTGGTTTTACTCCAATTAAAAGATAAGTATCATTTCCATGCTTAATTATATATGTTATGCATGTATGTGACTTTTTAAATGTTATCATGTATTCCTTTGCATGTATGAATTACTGTTAATTCCATTTGATCCTATATGACAACAATAACTCTTTTTTATTTGATTTAAATTCATTAAATATGAATGTTATATATATATGTATGTTCCGTCGTGGATTTGTATGACCTGGGAACGTTACAAATTGGTATCAGAGCTAGTTTGTAGAAGATAAGGAAGTTGGGTGGAATTTCTTGGTAGGGGTCTTGATGGTCGGGGAATGTTACAAGATGGTATCGGATCTAGTTTGTAGAAGACATGGAAGTTGGGTGAAATTGCCTGGCAAGGGTCTTGATAGTCGAGGAACATTAAAATATGGTATAAGAGCCATGGTTTCGACACTGAGCCTAGATGGGCCATGATAGTGGTTAGCGAGAAAAAGATTTCAGAGTGAATTGTTGTAGAAAGGGACAAAATTCGAGGTTCAGAGCATCCGTGGGTGCAAAAAGTGTGTCGACAGAGTCTTTGAATCAAAAAGTTCGGGAGAAATAGCTTGAGTTTTCTCGTGAAGGGATGTGAATATTTGTTGCAAGGAGTGCATAGATCCAAAATTCGACTAAGTGTCAAAGAAACCCTCTGAGGAGAAAGGGGTTTGAGAAACGAAGCTCAGGAGGAGGAGTGAGAGAAATCGCCAGATCTGTTGTTGGAAGGAGTCTATACCATTAGATCTATGCCCAAGAAAGGAAAGGAGAGCATTGAGGAGGAAACATATCCCAAGACGTCGGATTTGAGTGCAAAGGATCAAAATTCGTTCGATCCAGGTTGACAGGTGGCGCAATATCAACAAATCCAGAGCGAGAGCACTTCGAAAGTTCTGTGATCGAGGATAAAGAGAAATAGCCGAAGTAGATCACAACTGTCTATTGCGAAGGACACACGTCAAGATATCGTGCACATCAGGTGGAAGTACTTTGGGAGGAGGAAAGTGCTATGAGTTTGAAACTCCTGAAGCCTGAAGAGACGAAGTGGTGAGTCATGATGATGTCACTTGGAGGTGACATGGACCTCTCCTATACCTGGCACGTGCCCCCACCCAAAATTTTGATAGTTGTATTATGTGGGCCCTGAGGTTGAATAACATAATTAAAGGTCGACAGGCTCACACTAGCGTTGATCACGATACATTCATATCTATGGCCAGGATGAATTGTGTGGACCCAAATTGCACGTGAATTAATTTCTCAGGGCGGTCCTGCAACACAAACCATGGTTTTCCCAGGGGGTTACATGTCGGCGTCAGAGGAATTGTAGGATGAAACTTAGGTTAATCGAAATCGCAGATGCATGCCCTCGCAATTTGAAAGGCATTAAGTGATGTGACTATTCGTTATATTAGTTCAAGTATGAAAATTGTGGGTCCCAGTGGACGCATGGTGCTGGTTATGAAGTCCTGAGATTTGACACTCTGGAAGAATGGTTCATAAGGGAACGAAAGGAAGAAATTTCAAAATTTTTGTAATGCCGAGGTGACGAGACGTAATAACGTCACCAAAGGTGACATGGAAGTGTTCAGAGATTAACGGTTTGGGGCGTTTGGGGTGTGTAGATGTGAAATCCTCCTAAGTCCCGAAGATCTGAAGCTCCAAAGTTCCAGAGCTTAGATGCCTGAAGTTCCACAGTGGTTGTCAGTCGTTGGATGCTAGGTAGTCGTGGAATATTGATCCACCCTAATTTGTGAGTTTGTTAATTCATAACTTCGAGAGATTGTTGAGATATGCCTTGAAAAGTTTTGAAGTTGTAGGCTCGAGGTCCCGAGTAAGAGCCTATCAATATAGAGCTTGGACACAACCCATGGTCGCATGGGTTGGGTGATAAGAGAAAGGGGATAATGTCTGAAAGATTGTTCAGAACAGAGCAAAAATCAGAAAGAAAAGATCTACGGGGATTCTTGACTAATCGAGAATCATGGAGAATGAAATCTGAATGTTTTCTTGAATCAGATTGGTTTATGAATACTATGGAATTTGTTAAGGACCGATGGACTGAAAAATTTCGGGTGACTGCACATTGTGTTTGCAGAGTCAATGATTGTCAGAACCAAACATAATTGCCGATTAGTACAGAGAAATGGAGGAGGCCCGGAATGCTTCTAGTTCAAATAATGAAGCTAAAGGAATGAATGTCTGATTGGGAGTTTAAGTATCAAACTCCAATGGACATGGAGAAGAGATATATAAGGAAGGAAATGTGATGAAAATCATTGAAAGACATCAGAAATATGTCCAGACTCACTGAGCATATAACATAAAGCTCATGAAATCCAGTGATCAATAGGGAGAATTCAACATAAAGTTGATACAGAGTCTGGAGAGGATAGAAAGAAAATTGGATAAGGAGAGTGTCTTCAGTAAATTAGGGAGTCACAAGTCCCTTGATGAGAAGACGAAATTAAGGAGTGTTAGCAGACTCCATCGTCACTCCCAAGGGCACTCCAAGAGGAGGGAACACAGTAGTCCAAGCCCATCTCCTACCAGAAAGCATATGAGATCTGGAGTGGATGAGCTAAAGGGATAAATGAACAAGATTAAGACTCCTACGTTTGATGGAGAGAAAAAGAAGGAAGAATATGCTGAGACATGTCTCCCTAGCATGAAGAAATATTTCCAACTGCAGAATTATTCCTCTCATGTAGAAGGGAGAATTGCAATGTATCAACTGAAAGGAAAGGCATCCATGTGGTGGGATCAACTTGTGCAGGTACAACACATTGAAGAGAAAAATGTTACTTGGAAGGAATTCAAGAAGTATTTCAAAAATAAATACTTGACTAAGAGATACTATGAAAGAAAGATGAAAGAGTTCTTTGAACTTAAGCTGGGTAGTATGTCCATTGATGAATATGAACGAAGGTTTTTTGAATTGTTGAAGTATGTTCCTTTCATCAAAGATGAGACTGTTAAAATTCAGGATACCACCAGGTAAGGATAAAGGACGAAGACATCAACAAGACTGCCTTCAGAACAAGGTATGGTCACTATTAGTTTACAATGGTACCATTTGGGTTATCAAATGCACCTGATGTTTTCATGTGTCTAATGAATGGTGTATTCAGAGAATATCTAGACAAGTTTGTCATATACTTTTTCGATGACATCTTGGTGTATTCCAAGTCAGAGGAAGAACATGAAAATCATCTAAGGATGGTGCTACAGGTGATAAGAGAGAACCAAATGTATGCCAAATTGAGCAAGTGCTCATTCTATCAAAAGAAGATCCATTATTTGGGACATATCATTTCAAAAGATGGGATAGTCGTGGATCCTGAAAAAGATAGAATCCATCAGAGAATGGTCATCGTAGAAGAATGTGACAGAATTTAAATCCTTTATGGGTCTAGCTAGCTATGACAGAAGGTTCATTGTAGGGTTCTCAAGGATAGCTCACCCCATCACTTCCTTACAAAGGAAGGAGACGAAATTTCAATGGAAAAAAGAATG
>SNQJ01S0079487.1:19351-32231 GCA_010110895.2 Picea sitchensis | reverse complement strand
TTTTCCTACATTCTGATGCAAAATGCCCAAATTCATTGCAATAATGGCATTGGATGTTGGATTTATCATACCTTTCTTCTTGATGATGACTATGAGAATGGTTTCTCCCCCTTCCTCTTGTTGGTGTAAAATGAGCATGTGGGCTTGATGTTGGTCTTCTGCTTTCAAATTGTGTATTTTTTCTTCCTCCTCATGGTGTAAAATGTCCTCTGCCTTTGTTGTAATTTGATCTCCCTCTTGTTCTGCCAAATGAAAGTTGAGTCTTGAATGCATTCTCCAATGATGATGTCCCTGCTTGATTTAATCTTTGCTCATGTGATAAGAGTGATCCCATTAATTCATCTATTGATAGTTGAGTGAGATCTTTGGATTCCTCAATGACTATTACAACTAGATCAAACTTTCTAGGTAAGATTCTAAGTATTTTCTCTACAACCTTTTGATCTCCAATGGTTTCTCCATATGATCTAAGCAGATTTATTATTGCCATTGCATGAGTGAAGAATGAATCTATTGAATCGGTATGCTTCATTTGCAAGTTTTCAAAATCCCTTCTAAGCATTTGTAATTTTGATGTTCTTACCTTGCTTTTTCCTTGGTATGTTGTTTGCAAACTTTCCCATGTCTATTTTGATTTTGTAGCAGCTGCTACTTTAGGAAAAATTAATTCCTCCATTGCCTACTGAATAAAAAACAATGCTTTGGAATCCTTATTCTTATTTTCCTTCAACAAATCCTTCTCAGCTTGTGAAAGAGCCTGGTAAGCTTACTGGTCTACTAGTTCAAGAAACCCATTTTCAACCAAATCCCAAACATCCTAGGAAGAAGACAGTGTTTTCATTCTTATACTTGAATAGTCATAATTTTTTCCATTAAAAATTGGAATCTGGGGTTGTAAAATGCTTCCACTTGCTCCTGCCATGATTTTTTTTTTTTTAATAAAATTTGTCTCTTTTTACTGTTATTCCTCTATTTCCTTTTCCAATCTCTGTGATACCCTTTGTATGATTAAAACCCCTAAATTTTTTCCTCTTTGAGATCTGCAATCTCTTAGCAACAACTTTCGGAACATGTTAACACCTCCTTTGAACTCAGCAATAAAGTCTCCAAAAGAAAACAACAACTACTTGCTTTCAACAACCTTCGATACACTTTCTCAACCTATAGATTTATCATTCTTCAATACTCATAGATTCTTTTGAATCCACTTCAACATCAACTTCCTCAGCTTCAAGTTTTTGGACTGCATCAAATACAATTGACCTGCTTTGATACCACTTTGTTGGTAAAAACATATACTAACAAAATGCCCAATTTCTACAGAAAAAGAGGAAATAACCCAATAATAGTTTATAGCTAAGTAATTACAACAAAAACAAAGTTTTAATAATGGTTGTTGTTTGAATCATACATTCATCCCAAAATAGAGTATCCAACAACAACTTACATTTACAAAAACAAAGTCTTTTTTTTAAGAGACGGGAGAAAGCTTCTTGAATACACTGGCAAGTAGAAAAGTCGAGATACATAGAAGAATGTAGAAGACAGTAGAAGGAGGGAAGAAGAATTAAATACGGCAGTTGGAGAGTAGTTGAGAAATTATGGCAGGGGAGATTAACAAAATCTAGCTGGAGATCCATGTCACCAACAAAATCTACAAAACATTTGCTATTCCTGAAAAACCAAATCCTCCCGCAAATATCAGATATCCACCATTTTAAAAATAATACACTAAACTTCTAGGATCATGCATCAAAGATCCATAAAAAAAATAAAATAATAAATCTTGTCGGCATAGGAGGGGCCTCTCTGGCTCTCCCTTATTTCCCACTCGGTAAGTAAGCCATCAGATGAACTCAATGCTTCCTTTGATAACTGGTCTGCCACCATATTGTGCTCCATATAGACATGGTCTGCATAGATCACCAAGAAATGTGTAGCCAAGTATCTAATTCTTCTCATCCACCAAGAAATCCCCACAATATTTAGATCATCCACACCTTTGAACCAATCTAATATAACTCTTGAATCACCCAACATATGAATTCTTTGAAGCCCAACCCTGTATGTCAAAAAAAGAGTAACCCAGAGTCCAATCAACTCACCTTTTTAATTTGAGCCTCGTCCAATCCTCAGCTTCCACTTAACCATTATATCATCAGAGAATTGCAGTAAACCACCAGCTCCACAATCCAATCCCCGCCGTTGTGAAGCACCATAAAAAAAAACCCTGATCATGGAGGCATAGAAAAGGGGCTTTTTGATAATTTTGATCTTTTTCTTTAGATCAGTGCCTTCCCCACACTTTGAAAAAATTCTAGAGACCATCCAATCCATGGATCTTCTTTTCATCTCAAAAATCATTCCATTCCTATATAGCCAAATATGCCAACATATCCAAAAGGGCATGCTTTTGTAAGCCAGGTATAGGCACATCCACTGCCTGATGCCCAAATTAAGTCTAGATCCCTGCCAATTGAAAGCAATACCATAATGCTTCATCACAGGTTTCCATATAATACAGGTAAATGCACAGTCATTCATGATATGTTGAATGCTTTCCACATTCTGATAGCAAAGGACAAAGAGTCTCGGCCCATTAAAACTGCATTTACACAAATTGTCCCATGTGAGAATTTTGTTCGACAACATTAAACATGCAAACCATTTCAATTTCAGAAGCATCTTAAGATTCCAGAGCATCACAAGCAACCATCTATCCACCTTCTTCCACTCTTTCCACACACATGCATTATAAGCTTCTTTAACGTTCATTTTACCAGAGGAACCATTCCAAGACCAACAAAGAAGATCAAGAGCATCTGACAGAAAAATACCAGCACTGCCTAGTTCCTATATAAAATCGGTCCATTCCCCAACATACTCATCCCAAATGCCAATCCTCATCGCATTAAACAAACGATGATCCTTCTCATTTATGCCCCTGTCATAGACTTGAAATAGATAATGAAAGTCATTTTGTTGTAGTAGTTCTATCAGTCCATTTGAAAGAAAGGTTGCATCCCCAAGACCCCTCATCCCATCGACTCCAAGCCTTATCAAAGAGCCCCTCCCAAGTGTCCAAGCTAGCCAATCTTCCAGTATAGGAAATTATCTCATCAAGCTTCGCTAGATGAAAGAGGCTCTTCTAGGCTGCCCAACAAAGATCCTCACCCATAGCTACACCTCAAGCCCCTTTATATATTTTTTGCACAACACCACACTCCATAAAACCTAATTAAAAATAGCTCGCCACAGAGACTTTGCCATCGGTGATAAGTTAAAGGTAGCTAAATGCTTGAGTCCCCAACCACCATAATGAAAAGGTTTAGCCAATGTTTCCCAAGAGAAAAAGGTGAGCCCCCTCTGAGGCTTTTTCTCCAGTCCAGAGAAAAGAGAAAACACATTTACCAAGGGAATCCAGAATACCAACTGGCAAGAAAAACAAGGCCATCCAATAAACAAGAACAACATCTAGGACCGACTTAGCCAGAACAAGGCACCCACCCAATGTCAATGAGAAATGCGCTTCTCAACTTTAGTAATAAGCCACCTCCAGTCATTCACAAGATAGCTATCAGGATTTATGTACACCCTGAGGTACTTAATCCCTCCAGAAATCAGGAAGCTACTTGTTGGCAGCCATTTTGCATTTTTATATTTTCCTTATAAGATGCCTACACAAGGGTTTTGAACCCTCAATACTCGTCGCAATTCTTTAAAACAAAACGACACTATTATTTTGCGCATTCACACACCTGCCTTTCGTTTTCATTTTCACGACTGCAAGCGTGAAAATCTTGAATTGGAAGTCTTGTCGATGGCATTCAAATCATCCTTGGATTGTTATGAATACTCTTGTTCATGTGGTCATTTCACTTCTAACTCAATAGTGGTCACACATGAGTTAAAACACCAAACTTTTATTCACTTTGAGTTAAAACACCAAACTTTTATTCACATTGTATTTTTGTTTGATATGGCTCTAATTTATAAGTTTGCGATGCAATGGTATTCTGGTGATTATGATTGAATCCTTGATACAATGGTGATACGATGCTCCCATTGTCTTTATTCCTTGGTGCAATGGTTTCAAGAGAACGCATTAACATTGTGATTAAACCCATGGTGCAATGGTTTTATGTAGTGCTCCTTTAAATCATACACATACCATTGTTGATTTTGCACATATTGACCAATTGTTGGTTATAACAACACTATGATTTTCAAAATGGTTATTTGATATTTCCATTTGGTCAAAATCTTTGGTTATGTATGTTATGGCTCTCGATGAGTATGTGATTAATCCATTTGATATTTGGATTGTGATATGAATGATTTGAATTACCAAGGCATTGTCGATTGTACATGTCAAAATGAATGTTTTGCATGGTTTTATTTCATTCCACCACCCACACACGTAAAGGCATTAATTTCTGCCTTGTATCTCGGGCTACCTCTGTTTGTTTTGGGGAAGCCTGTGAGCATTTGGTCATGCGTATACCCTGTCTAACCCCTGTCTGTTTACCTTGCTCATTGTGTGTTCTGTTCTATGGCACTTGTGGTGTGTATAGAACCTAATGGCATCCAAACGTTGTTGTTATTTGACAATGCTCATGAAGACCTCGAGAATAGTGGTTGGTTAGTTTTTATTTAAAAATTTGAGGGTTTCAACCTCGGGGTCACCCAGCAGTTTGCCCTCACATTCGACGGATGCGTGATCGCAATCCGGACCAAGGGTCAAATTTTAGCCAAAAATAAATGTTCTCTAATTTCCTCTAAACGAATGAGAGCGTAGCCCTCCTCATCATGAATCCAACGCAACTCGCTTTCATTCTCGCAAATGGACGCCGTGAACGAGATATAGCATCTATTCAATCGCCAAAACATGTGTGTGCGGTGTTTATTAAAATCAGACAGATGTTTCTACATGGCATGACCGGGTGAGGCTGACTTGGCAGAGGTGACATGGCTTGACCGGTACATCCATATGATGATGTGTCATATTTTGGTTTGCAGTTGAGGTCGAATGGTATCTTGACACATGGCATTGTTTCGTCAAATGATTGGGTGCCACGCGGTCTAACTTCATGGCTGCCATGTGGCACCCCTCAGTTTGGCAAAGGCTCTGCTTGTCGTACATTTTTGAGTTCGCAGTTCCCAACTCGGACCTCCTGTACCGCCTATGCCTTTAACAAATTCTCCCTTCCAATACACTACTCCATTCTGTTGTTTGTTTTATATATGTTTTAAAATATATAAAGTTTGTTTCATGTTTTAACGGTATTTTCCGGTTCGGCTTAGCCCCGAATTCTGCTTTATGTCTTTCTATATGACCAAGCCTTTCATTAAAATGGCGCTGTATTTCATTGCATAGCCCATGGTTTTACATGTAAACCACATGTGACCATAACCAGGAGCTCGGGGGGCTTAAAACGGTTAGCCCTTTTTTCTTAATGCACGTGGTCATATCGAGACCCCCATATGTTCGAGCTATGAATGGCGACCCATAACCGGGTAGTACTGCTTTGGGACCATTTTTCAGAACTCCGCCAGTTGCCGATTTTTTATGCCTTAAATGGCATGTGTTCTAGGTTCAAGCACAGGTTTCTTTGGCAAACCAGCCGTAGTTTTGAAGGAGGAAAAATGGAGGAGGCTCTTAACTTCTTCATTTTCCACATTGAGGTGTCAGAAAAGCCCAAAATTTTAGGGGTTTTTTTGGACGTGTTGAATCCATTGGAACTTTTTTCAAAGCCATTTGAAGACTCCTTATGCAAGTTTTAACCATTGAGTTTCAGCAAGCTCCAGGGAGCTTTAAGCCCCCATTGATTGAGGGACATGAGCAGGAGCTCATGTTTTTTTTTCTGTGATTGAATAATCATTTTTGGCTAATTTTTATGCTCTCAACACATTGGGATAGGTTTCAGAGGATGCTGAGGACTTTTATAGGTGTTTTTTCCAAAGAGAAGTTCGGGGAAGCTTATAACACATGTAGAAGAGGTTATGCCCTGATGAGCCATGATCCGTTTTCAGAGTCTCATTAGTCATTTCTAGTTTTATGTGTTCTGATCTCAATGGTACAATTTTTCCATTGGAGTTGAGCAGAAGCTCGTAAAAGAACTTTGATAAATTAATCCTAGAGAGCCAAGTCCATTGATGAGCTTTTCCAAGGAGATGTAGTCCGAGGGGGTGAACTCCTTTATCATGTTGTTCTTGTTGTGAGTTTGATGGTTTATCGATGCAATTCCCAGGATGCTTTTGTATTTATTTCAAGTACATATTCATATAGTGTTCATTTTCTCACACATACATTTACAAGAAGATACATGAACTTCTAATACATAAGTTTATCTTGCATATTTTAACACACGAAGTGTTGGTCCCTGAAGTTTATTTTTAATGAAGTAGAGGGTGCTTCTATAGCATACCGTTTCTATTTTCGGATCAAGTTTGTATCAGAGCATAGTTTTTTTTCTCATGTGTTTGCCATTGATAGTTTGAGATTTAACTATTGGTATTATTGTGCAAGTTTCAGGTTGAAGTTTGATTTCTTGCAAGTATGGAGGAAGCTCTAAGCATTGATAGTTCTCTGTTATACATTTTCATTATCTAAATTCCTTGACAAAGAAGAGATTCCTAAACCATGAGAGATTTGATGAAAGAGATGTGTGGAAGACACAATGTGCTTATTGTCCTTTAAGAGTAGTTGATTGCCATGAAGGAGGAGAAGCACCCGCTTTTTGTAAAGTTGCATGAGATGGAGATTCAACTCATGAGGCAAAGGGGAAACTCCTTTTACCAAGTACATGCATGAACATAAGGTATGTACTGTTAGTTTATCTTCAAATTCCTCACAACAGAATGTTTTTGTGGTTTTGAAAGTCACACAAGAGAATAGGGTCCAAGTTATTGTTAAAATGGGCTATGAAGGTAGAGGTTTGGGTAAACATGCACAAGGCATTGTTGAGCCTATTGTTTGCTGAAGAAAGACCCAAGTATTGTGGTCTTGGATATGAACAAAGAGATGGAGAAAATTCTAAAGTCGAGGAGACAAAGGAAAAGGTTCCAAGAACAAATTGTGTTTCAAGTCTTCACCTCCCCAAGAAGGCTTTAAAGGTGAAAAGTTCTCAACTTCCAACATGCAAGGCTTGTGTTCAAGATGAATGCTAATGTGCGGAATATGAGAGTTGTGATAGTGATGAGGACAAGAACACTGCTGATGGTCTTCAAAGGAGAGCTTGTAACTTTTCTCAGATTCACCTCAAAGAGGTGATAAAGCAAGGAATGTTCGTATAATTCTGCTTATCATTCACTTGCTTTTGATTATGTTAAGCATAATAACTCTTTGTATGTAAAAATGGAAGAAAGAACTACGTAATGCATTGTGGTCTATATAACCATCATGTTTCAAAATGTTGGAAAAGATTAACCTCTTTAACGAAACTTTACAAGCAAAGACAAATTGAAAAGAGGATGCAAAAGATTTGCACTCATTGTCATGTTGGTCATCTTGTTGGACCAATGTTGATCGCCAGTATCCAACCACCATCCACACTGTAAGCAGCTTGGATAAAGAGATTGGCAAGAATGGAAGAGATTCCATCATCGCATGTGATTCAAGATACCCTACAGATGATGTTCCGCAGAAAAGTCAAAGTATGAGTTGGTTTGCAGAAGAATCACTTTGAGCAAGTAACACTGAATTTTTCTATTGTAAAATGCACTTTCAACGCTATGTGCATTTAAGGGGAAGTACGATAAGTTGCAGTAGCTTATCACAACTTGCATGATGCAAACTTGCATCATGTGAATGCAATTCATTTTAAGGCATTTTTGTTTGTTGCACCAATTCGCCTGGAGGATGTAAAGATGGATATGATGTTCACTTGTTACATCCATTTATCTTTTTCATTTCAGCTCTTATGTACCCACATGTTTTGGGTTTATGTACTTATGTTTGTACTGAAAGGAGAGTTGAAGAGTCATGCACATGCATTTGTTTTTGTGTATGTGTAAGCAGTGAACCTGGTGATGGTTCATCATGAGTGATTCATGATTGTAACATGATTGTGTATCATGTTTTTCGACTTGTCATTGGGAAGGTTGAGATGTTTCAAATGGATCTCGACTGGTGTTGATGATTGTCTGACGACTATGTGTGTCGATCATGTTTTTCGACTTATGTTTAGTCGATGGTGTTTGTTGGCTTGAAAGCTGATTTTGAGTACACAAAGATGCAGGAAAACACCATGTGCTTTGATGAAGTACAAGATGCGACAGTTTGTTTGAAGAGCAAAAGACTTTATTGGCATCATTTTTTCAGTCTTGTATAATTTGTTTTCAAGATTGATGGTTTTTCTTGGCTTGTGACAAGATGTCGCAGGAAAGTTTTTGCAGCCATTGGAGAGCTGATTTTGTTGACGTTAAAGAGTTCGAAAGAGGGACTTGATTCTCAGTGGGAAGGTTGGCAGTCTTCCAAGCATAGAGAGAGCAGTGGGTCAACATCAGCCAGAGAGCAGTGGTTGAGGGACATAGCCAGTTGCAGTGCAGGGCATGTCAAGGTATTCAGGTGATTGTCGAAAAGACTTTTCAAGTAGAATCAGTTGATATAACTTGAAAGAAGATAGATAATCATAAGATTTTGTGGGTCCAAAAGCCTTTCAGTGGGAAGGTGTGATCAAAATCTGGACCAGGGATCAAATTTTAGCCAAAAAATCAATGTTCTCGGAATTGTTTCAAAACGAACGAGAGTGTATCCCTCGTCATGACGAATCCAACGCAACTCATTTTGTCTCAAATAGACATCGGGAGCAAGAGATATAGCTATCTATTCGAATCGCCAAACAGGTAAAAAAAGTGCTGACTGTGCAATCCGTACAGATGCTGACATGGCATGACCATACGCTGACTTGGTAGAGGTGACGTGGCTTGACTGTACATCCGTATGATGACATGGCAGATTTTGGTTGGCATTTGAGGTCGAATGGTATCTTGACACATGGCATTATTTCATCAAATGATTGGGTGCCATGTGGCCCAATCATGGGCTGCCACGTGGCACCTCGGTATTTGCTAAAGGTTTGCTTGTCAAAATATTTTTGGAGTCCGTGGGGTTCGACCCCCAGACCTCCCACACCGGCTACGCCTTAACAAAGTCCACCCTTCCAATACACCAAGACTTGTTGCTTGTTTTATATATGTTTTAAAATATATACAAGTTTTTTGGTGTTTTAAACGGCGGGGGGTTGGGCCGAGGCTTAGCCCCGACCCCTGGTTTTATGCCTTTCTATATGACCAAGCCTTTCTATATGAGAGCTAGGCGGTTAGGGGCTGGCGCACCCATAACCGTACTACAGTTTGGACCATTTTTCCGAACTGCTCTGTGCCATATTTTTTACGCCTTAAATGGCGTGTGTGTTGGGTTCAAGCACACAGGGTGCGTTTTGGCAAACCAGTTTCAGAAAGCTTGAAGGAGGAAAATGGAGGAGGCCTAACTTCTTCATTTTTTGGCCGATTGAGGTGTCGTAAAAGCCCAGCTAGGGGTTTTTGGACGTTCTGAATCCATTGGCACTATTTTCACAGCCATTTGAATACTCCTTATGTAGTTTTTTCACCATTGAAGTTTCAGCAAGCTCTAGGGAGCTTTAAGCCCTCATTGATCGAGGACATGGTTTGGTGAGCTTATGTTTGTTTTATGTGATTGAATAATCATTTTTGGCTAATTGATATGCTCTGAACACATTGGGACATGTTTCAGAGGCTGTTGAGGACTTTTACAGGTGTTTTTTCCAAAGAGAAGTTCAGGGAAGCTTATGGCCACATGTAGAAGAGGTCATGCCCGGATGAGCCATGTTCAGTTTTCAGAGTTCTATTAGTCATTTTTGGGGTTTTTATGTGTTCTGATCTCAATGGTACAGTCTATTTTTCCATTAGAGTTGAGAAGAAGCTTGTAAAATAACTTTTGACAAATTAATCCCAGAGAGCCAAGTCCATTGATGGAGGCTCAAGGAGATGTAGCCCGGAGGGGGGTGAACTCCTTTATCATGTTGTTCTTGTTGTGAGTTTGATGGTTTATTTGCTGTAAGTTGTGATGTAGTGTATTTATTTCAATTACATATTTAACCATCTAAAAGAACATTTGCTCACACATAAGCATTTACAAGAAGATACATGAACTTAACACATAAGTTTATCTTGCATATTTTAACACATGAAGCAAGGTCCTCTAAAGTTTATTTTAATGAAGTAGAGGGTGCTTGCATAGAATAACAAGTCAGCCTTCTATTCTCATATCAGTAGGGCCAAAGTTGGGGACATCCAACTTGAATTGAATGAGGAATTCCTCATCTTAGCTACGGGTTTTCCAGCTAAAGGGCAGAGGTGGTTTAAGAATTCAAAGGTGGATGAAGTACCATGGTCTCTCCTATTTACATCGCGGAAAATTGTCAGTTGTGATAGAGGTATGACAGTCACTTCCCTTAAGTCTAGGTGGCATGATTTATTGGCCATTGTCAAGCAATTCATGACTTGTGAAGGTCGATATGATTTAGTGTTTCTTTACCATCTCCGATTTCTTATGAATTTCATAGAATTCCCTTTGAATATGCCTCACTACCTCCTATGCAGTCTGTATAAGATGGCTAAATGATTTAAGAGGGAGAAGGTTGATTCCAGCCTCTTCCATCACTGTTTGATCAAAATCGTGATTGTTCATCATTTGAGGCTGAGTGGTGACTGTTGGAAAGATTTCCTATTAAGGAATGGATTTGCCACTCCTGAGTGTGGTCAAGTGGACAAGAATGTGGTCACCAAAACCCTAGTCTGGCCTATCGTTCCACCTCCTACCCTCCTACCCGCTGTCGAACCCTCGACCTACCCCAACACTGACCTACCCAACACCCTGTCCAACCTATGTTCGAAAGACAATGCTAAGACTGTAAAGAGGCCTGTAAGGAGGAAGGGCAAGGGTAATATAGATGTCAACAACAAGGGAAAGAAAACTACAGGATGGGTATCTAGGTGTGCTCGGAATAAGCCCAAACAAAACACAGACCAAAAACCTATTGTTTTGAGCAAAGATTCGAACTCTGAGATTGAATGCTTTTTAGCCAAGGAATATTCGTACTCACACGGCCTTTGTTCTGTTGAACCTTATTAATACATATCCAACCTCCCACCGTGCCTCAAGGATGACCCTAACTTCCCCGAAATCAAGTTTGACAGTGGAACCCCTGGTAATTTAAAAGAACCTTCACCTGTAGTGACTCGACCCGATCAACAACAGTGCACTCAATGAAACTCTTGGCTTGAATGATACTACATAGATGTCCCTCCATTGCAATCCAAAATTAAGTCCTTGGAGGACCGGGTGACTGTGTTATCTAAGGAGAATGATAGGCAACAAGCTTTCGATAAGAGGCAAAAGACCACAGGTTCTATCGTGTTCAAAAATGTTGAGGCAACTACTGCTTTTGTTAACTCAAAATTGGCCTGACTGAATCGTATCTATACAGCCAAGGTATGTTATTTCAACAATGTTTTAGAACGATTCTATTTACTTCGAATTACCAAGAATGATTTCGTTTTGAATTCTGTTTGCGTTGAATTAGTATCAAATATTTGTTTGCTAAAATCAAATATAGCTCTA
This sequence comes from Picea sitchensis, assembly GCA_010110895.2. Taxonomy (NCBI): domain Eukaryota; kingdom Viridiplantae; phylum Streptophyta; class Pinopsida; order Pinales; family Pinaceae; genus Picea; species Picea sitchensis. Next base: position 20,584 of record SNQJ01S0079487.1, on the reverse strand, counting down.
TTTTGATTGAATCGATTTAATACGATTTTGTTGTTCTTGAATTAGTATAAACGATTGTGTTGGCTCTGAGTTAGTTTGATATAGTTCTGTTTTGTTTGAATTGATTCAAAAACAATTCTGCTATTTTTGAATTAGCATAAACTATTGTGTTCGTTTTGAATTAGTAACAAAAGAATTGTTTGATAGATCACATACATTCTTGTTACCATTCGATTAATTCAAATACGATTTTGTTAGTTTTGAATTGGCATAAAATATTTGGTTAGTTTTAGTGTGAATGATTGGTTTTGTTTTGAATTAGTAATTAAGAGTTGTTTGATTCACTGTATACATTTATGTTACCATTTGGATTAATCTAAAATGATTTGGTTTGTAAATATGACCAACTACAGAATCGTGAGATTCTGTAGCTAGTCATAAAAGTTGGATTTTTGTTGATTTTACAACTGAACACTATCTAAAAATTGTTTATTCTTTTCCATCTACAGGTACACACGAATTTAAATGGGAATTGGACCTGCTGTGGAAGTTTAGAACATGCTTCTTGTTACATAGTTTTGGTTTAGGTTGTTAGTCTTAGTTATAAATAGAGATATGGGAGATTGTTCCTATCTGTTTTGCAAACAGTTTTTGATAATTCCCACAGGGATGTTTTACCCTGTGGCCTTTATATACTCATTATTTTTTATAAATAAGCCATCACTGTTGGGAGAACAAAGACTATGGACTTATGATTATACAGACTCAAATAGAAGTGGATTTGTTGTACGGCTTTAGCTTCAATTTATCTTACTTTTGTTCAAGTTTCTGTGCATTTTAATTTGTAGTCAAATTATTGACTACTTTAGATATCAAGATTTGTTACAGGTTGATGCGTTATGATTTAAATTCTGTCCATATTTGATGTATCTCATTTTACCCACAACAATTACTCTATTTCATTTTAATGAATAGAAGGTTTATCTTCTTAGTTAAATGAACGGTTATGTACAAATCTTCGCACTAGGATTTATCTAATGTGATGATCTATAAACTATAAGATTGTTTTCGTTTTATGTTTTGTTTGTTCTGTCATTCGTATTCAAAGAGCATTGTTGCTTCCTGTTTACAAGAAGCTTGTGGAAAAATCTGGTGTGGATTTCTCCCATCAAACAACTAAATCGAGTGTTGTGAACAGGACAAACCGGAAGCGTTACTTCAGGTTAGTTTGTTATTTGCAATTTAATAGTTAAA
>SNQJ01S0079486.1:21095-39632 GCA_010110895.2 Picea sitchensis | reverse complement strand
GGGACGGAGAGAGGGATAAAGAGAGATGTTTTGTGTTAATTGGAATGTGTGTTTTCTTGTTCATAATAAGGCGTGTGTTTTTTAGGAACATGTCTACATTCTTAAAGACTGCATCCGTTTTTAACGTACGTTTGTGTTCTTTTTATTTCAATTTTTTTAAGAACACACAGATGTGTTCCTAAACACGAGTTTCTCAGGAACACACTCATGTTCATAAATAATCTAAGTTGGCAAGTGTATGTGGAAATTCAATGAGTACCAAGGTTGTAGGATTAAGAACATGCATGCATTCCTACATGTGTGCATTCCTTCACACCCCATTGCCACTTTTTTTTCCATTAACTTGGTGTGAGCACTCATATATTAAATTTTATAATTTATATTTTCACTTATATTAACAAGATAACTAATTTCAAAGCAACCTTTAATTTAATCTAAGTAATATATTATATTTTATATTTTCACTTAAATTAACGGAATTAATTCCAAAGCAACTTTAAATCTAATCTTTGTCTTATATTAAATATTATTTTAAATTAAAAAAATCAAATTTGAAGATTTATCAATGTATTACAATCATTATAACATAGTTATTCATGTGTTTCTAGTTATTATTACAATCATCATTATTACGATCAATTATTACAATCAATATGACATTTAATTTTGGAAATGGTTATATATAACATTTATAAATTTGAGTTATAAATCTTTCAACATATTTCAAACACTAAGTTATTTAAAAATATCAATTAGATTATCAAAGCTTTCTCTAGATCCACTAAACCCTTTCACTTTGCTCCTTCTATCTAGTCATTTAGATATTGCTATTTATCTAAGTAGAAAACAAAGCATTATGAGCAAAAATTCTTAGTTAATCCTCAATGAAAATATTTAGCTCCTAAAAACTTAAAAATATTTAACCCCTAAAAATCATTAATTTGAAAAAACACCATTTATGCAAGTAGAAATTTAGCCCCTAAGAAACATTAATTTGAATAAACATCATTTAAAAGAAAGCATTATGAAAAGATTTGCTTAGTTCACCTTCAATAAAAAAATATTGTTTAATATTTAAAAACACTAATTTGAAAAAACATCAAATTGAAACATTATGAAAAAAATTACTTAGTTAACCTTCAATGAAAAATATTTAGCTTCTAAAAATTGAAAAATATTTAATCCTTAAAAAAACTAATTTGAAAAAACATCAAATTGAAAATCCAAAACATTATGAAAAAAATTGTTTTTCATCAATTTAAAAAAACATCAAATTGAAATCCTAAAAACATCAAATATTAAACCTTAAAAACATCAAATTGAAAACCCAAGCCAAAGAAAGGACTATTTAAACATATACTCAAATGAAATAACAATTTTTTTCTTTTTATCTCATATCATTAACATATTGATTTAAAATTCTAATTAAAAAATTAATATTAATTTTTATTAATAAAACAATCAATTTTAACGTTAAAGTCTGAAATTTGGACTCTTCATTCATCTCCCAATTTTTTTTCTAAAAAGAAAAATTCTCCATTATATTAGTATAATATAACTGTTCAAAACTGGAAGATCGTATTATAATTTCAACTATTCCCAAAGATTGTGATAGACATAAACAAAACTATCACCAAATATCCCTTAAATACAGTAAGATCTAAAAAGCATAATCTCGACTTGGAGTAGAAAACAAAACTTGGAACTTGTAGATTCTTGAAACTTTTACTAATAGTCCCCATTATGAGAGGGAGATGTATTCTCTTTGGCCCTCAATGCCATTTTCCCAACTGTAATATGTGATCCTTCCTTCCATTTCCATGTAGGATTTCTTTGATAGAAGGTTTGCCTCTATGTTGCGTGTCCTGTATATATGCTGAAAACTTATATCTTGGAATAGTTTTAAATGACCCTTCACTTTTGAATTCCAACCCTTGATGGCGCATATCTGTAGTTTTCCCTTTTTGTTGAGCTAGACAATCACCACCTTTGAGTCTCCAAGGATTTGCAATTTGGTATGTGAAATATGATGTGCTACCCTCAGGGTTGACCAAACTCCCATTAGTTATGTTTTTGTGTTTGTCCTATTTCCACAATTAAATGTCCATCTTGTAACCCTGGAACCATGAGATTTAATATATAATCCTACTCCACATTGGTGTCCATTTGTGTTGGTCGCCTCGTCAAAACAAGCTACAGAGAAACCTTCACGGTATATAAATTCACTAAGGTGAGATTTTGGTGAGTTTCGATTTCCCGACTTCATCTGAAGTGCGCTCATATTTCTAATAAGAACCCAACTGACAGATGGAGAGATGTTTTCAAAAATTGTTACATTCCTCTCTTGCCAAAGAAACTAGCAGGATAGAGCCGGAATATAGGGAATATTCAATTTTTCCTTTGTCCATTGTTGATAACAGTGTTTTATACAATCGCCCTTCCATAAATCTTTTAGATGGAGGAGAGTTTTTAATCTATGCCAGATGGAGATATTGAAGTAGCATGTGTTGAATAAGTGATTTATGTCTTCGATGGAGCATTTGCAAAGTGAGCATCGCCCAGGGCCAATCCAACCTTTCCTCTGTAGAATTTCCCAACTGTGTATCTTCCCCTTTATAGTCAACCAAGTGAATAATTTTATCTTTAACTATATTGACCATTTCCACAATCCTCGCTTCCATCCTGTAATTTTGTTGTTTCCCTATGTGTAAATATATGCCAAGTATACATTTTTTGATGACAGATTACCAGAGTGGTCACCGCCCGTCCACATTAAATTGTCTCTATCATCCCTAATGGAAACACCAGAATTGGTGAGAACTTTTATGAAGCGATCCCATTCATTTTCCATTGGGCCTGAGAGGTTTAGGTCAAAATGACTGTACCATGTGAGGGAAAGACCAGATCTTCCCTCGATATTCCAAGCCTGTGAGAGATACGAGATATTTTTTATGTTTTAAAGATGAAATCAACTTAGGCGAGAGAAAGGAAATGTCCTCCAATCCCATTATTCTATCAGTACCTATCACCACTTGTTGGCCAGACCCCGGATGCCAGTAGAGACAATGTGTAATCAGGTGTATAGATTTTAGTAAGCCCCTCCAAATCATTGACACAGATGTTGAATTGAAGGTTTGAGACCTGTACCATTTTATGATCAAAGTTGATGCTAAATATTTATCCATTATGACATCATTCCAGATACCAATACCCATAAGAACTCTCCATAATGTGTTTGCTGTCAATGACTTACTGAATAGAAAAATATTTTGGAATCCCAATCCTCCATGACTCTTTTGTAAAGCCAGTGACATCCAACGACCAAAAATGTATATGTGGTAGATCCTTATTCCCTCACCATAGGAAATTGTACATGAGGTTCTTGTGCTTATTTTGAATAGAACAGGGGATGATAGCCAGGGATAGCTAGTATACTAGAATACTTTCAAGAGTCGACTTGACTAGGGTGTAGTGCCCGCTAAGGGACAACCATTGGTTGCACCATAGATCGATCTTCTTTTCCAATTTAGTTAGTAGCCAATTCCAGGCAGATTTGTTGTGAGGACCCGTCGACATAAAGCGACCAAGATACCAGAAACCCATTGAGAGTGGAATAAAACTGTATGGAAGAAATATTCTAAAAGGAGCTAAATCAACCTCAGATAAACCTACATAGTGCACTGTGGATTTTTCTATATTGACCTTTAACCTTGAAGCTTTGTAGAAAAACTTTATAGTGTCTTCAATATCTTGCCATTCATTTAAAGATGCATTTGTCATTAGTAAAATGTCATCTACAAATAAAATGTGTATAATCCTTATCAACCTAGAGAGTTTGATACCTGTGAGCTTCCCGACAACCTTTTTTTCTTTTAGAATCAAACTCAGACCTTCAATAACCAAGATGAATAAAAGCGGGAAAAGTGGACATCACTGTCACAATCCATGGCCGCTCCTAAAGAAGTCAGTTGCTTCCCCATTTACAAGAATTGTGAAGGAGGAGGAGGAAACACAACTCATTATCCAATTGGTGAAATGAACATCAAAACCTATATGTATTAGGATCAACTGCAAAGTATCCCAATATATGCAGTCATAGGCTTTTTGTAAGTCAAGTTTCATGATAATTGATTTGATATTCTTCTTCTTGATACTATGGAGGCATTCAAAATCCGTGCCAATGGCGTCCTGTATATGATGACCCTTTAGGAAACCAAGTTTTTCTTTTGATATGTGTCTAGAAAGTATGTGATTAATGTGATTTGAAATAATTTTTTATATAACTTTGTATACAATATTTCAAACTGAGATGGGTTTGTAGTCATTGAAGGTAGTCGGTTTATTAGACTTTGGAATCAACGCAATAAAGGTTGAGTTAATACCCCTGCTAATTTTACCAAGTGTTCTTGTTTCCTCCACCATCTCTAGAAGATCAATCCCCACCAGATCAAAGAAGATTGCGAAGAACTCCATGGTCCATCTGTCTGGAGCTGGACTCTTGTTCTTCTTAAAGGAATGTAGTACATCTTTTAATTCTTCTATGCTGACAGGACGGGCTAGATCATTGGAATATGTGTCAGTGACCAGGTGTGTAAAGAGTCCTGCAAGTCTGCATTGTTCTGAAGATATATGCTTGTATTGGACTTTGAAGAAATTTCTAAAGTATCTCACTGCCTCCAATTTGATGTTATCCTGGCCGGTGTGTAGGCAGCCCGATGAGTCGATAATCTCCCAAATGTGCTTCCTGTTTCTTCTATAGTTTTCATACTGGTGGAAAAGATTTGTATTCTAATCACCTCCCTTTATCCAAACTTCTCTGATGTGTTGTCTCCAAACTTCTTCTTTTGCCTTTAAAATACTATTTCGTTCCTGCTCCGGACCATTTAAAATCTTTTCATTCTCAACTGATAATTCTCCTTTGACCAGAAGATTTAGAATATCATTAATATCATATTCCAATTGTCTCATTTTCCAATTACAAGTCTTGTTCTTTCCTTTATCCATTGTTTGGTTTTATGTTTTAAATCCTTTAGTTTCCAGAAAATCTTGTGTTGTTTGCTTTCTTCAATAAGATACCGAGGATCTAACCATAACTCGTGTACCAGAGAAATATAATTAGATTCTGTCAGCCACCATGAATTTAATTTGAAGGGGTATGGTCTATGAATCGACCCGCTTTCTAACTGTAACAAAATGGGTGTGTGATCAGAAATGTAGGGATATTCCAGCCAAGAGCGGTGAATACCAACCTCTGAGAGAATCTCCTCTGAAACAGAGAATCTATCCAATCTCTTAGCAATAACGCAACTACCTTGGCATCCATTTCTCCAGGTGGGAACCAAATTATCTGGTTAAATATCAACCAAATGGTTGTTTTGAAAAAGAGTCTTAAAAAAATATGATAGTGGCCCGACCATAGCCAAACCTCCTCAGATTTCACTTGATGAAACTGTGAAATTCAAGTCTCCGACTATGATAAAAATTTTGTGTGATAGAATGCCACCTTCCTCTAACGCGTTCCTAAAATTCCTCCACTCCTTGCATGGTCCATAGGTGTTAAGAATAAGAAACTTCCTCTTATTTGAAATGTCTTTAACTGTACATAGTATTCCACCGACAGAAAGATAAAGAACCAATACAAATTTCCTAGGGTCCCAAGCTATCATAAGTCCACCCGAAGTTCTAATAGCATTAATCGCACAAGATACCCGGGATGGTCGGAGGCCATACATGAATGCTCTGGCCTATTGTACAGGGACCAATGTTTCTTGAAAAACAATGATGTCTAGTTGTGTCTTGTCCAATAATATTTTCACCAAGGCCGTTTTGAGTGAGCCTCCCACCCCACATAGGTTACGGGATAGTAATAACATTATTGATCCCTTGCTAGGGCCTTCACTGCTCTAAGTGCCCCATTTTCCTTTGAAGAAGAAACATACTCAATTAACTAGGATGGAGTGGGAATGGCCTTCTTCTTGGAACTACATGTTTTTATAGGCGAGTATTCAACCTCCAAACCATGTGACCATGCATATTCTTTACCGGAAACCATCCCCACTGGACATGAGGAGTTGGTTGTACTATCTAAGGGAAAGGTTTTTTGTCTAGAATTTCCAATGTAAGCAGGTAATGGGATGGGGGATGAATAGTCCCACAGGTATGGTAAAAGGGAGTCCAAGACCTCATTTAGGGAATATTCAGAACGTTTTGATTCTTGACAACTTGGAAGGGTAGGAGAAGCATCTGTGTGGGTAATAGGTAGAAAGGCAGTTGGTGAAGTTGGTTGATAGGCCTCAAGTGTCGCTGAAGAAGCAAGTGGAGAGGAAGAAATAATAATGGGTAACAGAGCCCTAGAAGGAACAAGGGTTTTTGAAATTGTAAGGGGAGAGTCCACGAGTTTTTTTCCTTTCTTCTGTGTAGGGACCAGCTCATCTGACACAACAATAGGTGTTTCTCCTCCCATGGGCCACCCCTCAAATGTAGTGTTCTCCATTAACCAAACTGAGGCATCCAATACCTCTTTTTCTAAAAAATTCAGTGATGAAAATAACGAGGGACAATGCGAGAGCAGCTTACCAGTATTTGAAACTGGAGGAGAAAAAGAAACTATCGGTTCAGAGGGGGAAATGCATGCTTCTAAGATATTATGGTTTATATCCGACGAAGATATATAAGAAGTATCTTGTTGTTGTTCTTCATCTGGTTCATCGAGCGAGCTCCATTCATTGCATTCCTTTTGTAGGTGGCCTATTTTGTGAAAATGGCCACACCAAGAAGGTATGTCGAGATAGTCAAGGTGCTGGGAGGTTTTCCTTCCTCGCCATTCTGTCTCTAGACATTCTAGTAAGCCTTGGTAGATATCAACTTCTATTAGTACACAAGCCACCTTCCTGTATACAGATATTAAATTATTATAATCCACAGAGATAAAACCACCCAGAGCATTTCATATCGCCTTGAGGGCAGCCTCATTCCAGAGGTGTATGGGGAGGCCTGGAAGGAGAACCCATAAATGACGTTGTTGGAAATAGTTGTTTGTCAGGTTGAAATCAATCCTCCACTTCTTTATCATAAGATTTCTTCCTCCCATCTTCCATCTCTGCTCCAAGGGCTTGTTTTGGTCATCCGATGACTTGACAATGAAGCTAAGCCAACCGCTGGTCAGATAGAGAACCTCCGGTGTATATCCCAGGAGGGGAGACCAATGTGTTTGAACCCACTCCTATAAGGGGACCTTGCAAATATAATGGTAAGAGACCCTACCAACAAAGCCATAGAGGGCGAGGCATGCCGCCTCTTCTAACTCGATGTCTGAGCCCATCACCAACTTATGTTTTGTCTTTACAGGTTTCCATAGCTTCCGAGCATAACTGGGTTTCCTGGAGGTGTTTGTAAATCTGGTGTTTGAACTTGCCTTCACCTTATGAGCATAGTCAAATCTAGAAGTTTGTACATACTTAGGGTATTTTCGTGGAGAATAAGAGTGACTAGGGAGATTGTCTATATGAGAGAGATGGAGATAGGGAAAGTCCTTAGTGGAAGAAGGTAGCTGGGATGTCCCATCTGGAAGAGGAGACTTTAAGGAAGAATTAATGGTGTGCAGAGTGTCTATCTTATCAAAGAGGTCAGTCTGTTGCCACAAAACTTCATCTGTGGGCTTCATTAACTCAGCGAGGTGGAGATTTATGTCATCAGGTTCAAGAGGTAAGGATTTCATCTCCCAATTTTAGAAAAGAGGTATGTTTAACGAAATGGTCTAAACCTTGGACTTTTCATTCCTCTCCCAAGTGTGTGTGGAGCCACTTTTGCAATAAAATTAATTAAGAGGGAAGCATAAACATCATTCAATGTTAATTTTGGAAAAAGGTTTGTGACAATAAAATTAAATAAAATTAATTAAGATGGAAGTATAAACATCATTCAATGTTAATTTTGGAAAAACAAAGTTGGTTTATAGTGGTTTCATAGGTCAAGGTTTGTTTACATTTGTGTAACGAATCCTTTTGTTTGTGGTATTTAATATCCCAATGCACCGACCATTTAGAAAATTATATTTCCATAACTTTAATAACATGTATTTATTTTGTCTTTTGTCAAATTAGCACGTATCAAATCCATATATTTTCTAACAACATCAATTGCTTTTTTCCTTGGTTAAATTAGTAGGTTTAAACTCCATATTTTTTCTATAAGTTCTAGGGATTTGTTTCCTTTATAAATTGTATTTGTTTTTTCAATAAATTATGTATATTTATGTGAATCTCCTTCATAAATTGCAGTTGTTTCTCAATAAATTATGTATATTTATGTGAATCTCACTAAGTGCATTGTCTAAACCAACTTATGGAAATCAAGATAACAATTCCTCATCCAATCTATAAGCTAAACAACCACATACATATTTAAAATAACAATCAAGGGGTATTTAACCACCATTGTGAAGGAATACTTTATCACGTTACCTTAATAATATAAAAGTAGATATAATAAATAATAAAGGCACTTTGACAATGGTAATTCAGATGTCATAATACATCATCAACAGAATATTTACATGTATGTGGTCTTTCATGCTATGGTTTCTCGTAGCAAGTTACAAGTTGGTCTCAATGGATGATAATCATTATTATGATCAATATAATTATTATATTGTAAAGATATGATAATAACTCTATTTAATTATAATATAATTTTAATTTTATTTGTATTTTTAATATGTCATTAATAAATCCTATAAACTTTGATCACTATGAATAATGACTTTCTTATGAGACATTTTGTTATGGACCAAGCGCCTTGAAAATGATAGAAAGTCAATGAATACACTCCACTTCAAGGGGGAAACCTCCTTTTACAGTATATCCAATTCACAAGACAAAAGTATGATGATCCTAAGACTAGGTCTCCTTGGTGTGTGTGGGGAGGGGAGACAAAGGGAACAATTATAATGAAAGGGTATAATGAAAGGCTATATCCAACCTACTAATATAACAAATAAAATAATATTGAATGTTTATTAGGGACTTAACATAGCCCCCCTCTTTAAAAACAAAATACCTCAAAGCTTGCAATTGAGGGTGTTTCTTCACGAACTGCTCATTTTTCCATGTATCTTGTTCCAGAGGCATAATCTATTGCATGTACTTTGGACTTATCTTGCAAAAAAATAAGATACTAGTAGTTGGATATCCATAAAGGGCCTCAAATGGGGACATTGTAGTAGATGTGTGATAAGTAATATTATACCACCATTATACAAGAGAAAGTCACTTCATCCATTGAGATTTGTTTTCTAAATAATAACATTGTAGATAACACTCTAAACATTTTTTAACTTTTTATGTTTAACCATTTATTTGTGGATGATATGTTGAACTCGTAACTAGTGTTATTCCACTCATCTTCCATAATTCTTTCCAAAACATTCCTATGAATTTTGGATCTTTTTCACTTACTATTACTTTAGGAAAACCATGAAGTCTATGAATTGTTGATGATTACAGCTACGTGAGACATCCTCTAGGACACAAAATAAGTGAGTCGACTTGAGAGAGAGCCCATGAGCTGGGTGTGCCCATGAGATGGGTCTGTGGCTCCTCTCTGAGACGAAGATGGAATGTTGTGTACCCTTGTGTGGGGTGAGGTCCCATGAGTTGGGTGTGTTGTTCTCTCTGAGATGGAGATGAAACGATGTACTGGTCTCCTCTATAAAGAGCATTGAGATGATGTGATACTCCAGATGATTCTCCTGTGAGACGCAATGAGAAAGAGATATGTTGAGTAGGATGTGCCCGTGGTTGAGCATAGGTGAACATGATCCTAAATTTTGAGCACTAGTGACTATGATTCTCCTGTGAGACGCAGTGAGATAGAGATGTGGACTTCCATGTGGCTAAGCATAGATGGATGTGCCCCTAGTGGTTGAGCACTAGTGGGTGTATGAGATCCCTTACTATATTGTTCAAGAGTCAAACTTACTTGTAACCCTATTTGTGATGTAAAGGGTACAGGTCGACCCCACCATAAAGTGAAAGATAATTAATATGGTAATTATTAATTATATTGTGAGTTATTGAGGTCGGCCCTGTTGTTCCAATAGAAAATAATTTTGATATTTCCAGTCTAATATAAATAAAGTTAAATTCCCCATCAAGGAATCACAACACAAGTATGAGTTTGGAAATTTCAACAAGTACTTGTTCTTGGGCTGAAGTTCACACCTCTCTTGGGCGCTAGTCTTCTAGGTTTTGTGAGCACCCTTTTGTGTGCTGGTTTATGGTGTGGAAGGTATTTATCTTGAAGAATATAGCAAAGGATTGGCTGGGTTTTCTTCCCTTTTTGAGAATGGCTTCCCATGATAATTATTGTGTACTTGTGCATGGTATTTCTTCTTGTGATCTTGGTTGCTGCAACAAATTGTTAATGGTGAAACTGCAATTGTCTATGGTTCAACTAAAATGCTAAAATTGGAATGAAATTCATGATTGAGCATAGATTAATGAAAAATCAACATGGTATAAGAGCATAGTTCTTGAAGAACCCATTTCACAAGAAAATTCCAGTCACCCCCTCACTTCTGCAAAATCGTATGGCCTTGTTAGGGTTTCCAGAAATTATGTACGACCTTCCTTTATGAGGTGTTTCAGCACTTGATACTTGGACACTGAGGATAAAAAGTAAATAGGACTGTATGGCCTCCTTCAACACACCTCTAGCAATATTCAGATTGCATTCCCGAGCATTTTGATTTTTTTGGCCCTAGGGTTTCTAGGGTTTCACAAATTTGTGTAGAAATTTCAGAATCAGGGCTTCTGCAGCTCATTGAAGGAGCTCTTTAGATCACCAATGTTCTTCTATCTTTCAAGGCTTATTTTTGGCATTCATAAGCCCAACAAAATCTGAAAAAATCTGAAAATTGCTATCCTATCCTAGTCGTTAGGTTTTCTAGCCCAGTTGACAAGGGTTTGTGAAGAATCTAAAAATATGATGAACATAACCATGATGGAACACAAGCTTGGTGGATCAAGCAAACTCAGTTCCTAGAAGCCAAGAATTCAAGGAGATGAATACATCAACATCTCATCACTCTCAGGCATGGTCCCTACCAATGATAAAACTTGGTTAATTGATAGTGGTGCCTCCAGGCACATGACCAGTTTTAGAGATCACCTAACAAATTTTGTTGAGAAAGAGACACATCTACATGTTGTTCTTGGAGATGATGCCAAATATAATGTGAAAGGGGTTGGAAATTCTACCTTCCAACTAGATTCACATATGCAACTCCAACTAAGTGAAGTAATATATGTACTTGGGATGAAGAGGAACCTTGTCTCCATTTCTTCCTTGGAAGACAAAGGATAAAAGGTTACCTTTTCAGAAGGAAGAGTTCTTGCATGGCACAAAGACTCACATATAAATTCTTCCAAGGTAATTGGTGTTCGAGAAAGAAGCTTGTATAGATTAACCATCAGACCAGTCCATGCACTCTTACATGACACTATCATCTTGAGTGAGCTATGGCATAAAATACTTGATCACATTCATTATAGAGCTCTCCCAACTCTAGGAAAAATGGTAACAGGCCTTCCAGAGATACAGATTTAGCATAAAGTTGTTCGAAAGGGTTGTTCTCTTAGAAATAATGTTAAAGGGTCCTTCTTAAGAAGTGATAATAGATCCAAGGAAATCTTGGACTTGATACATTCAAATGTGTGCGGAACAATGATTGTTGCCTCTCTAAATGTGTACTTGTACTATGTACTCTTCATAGATTATCACTCTCAAAAAACTTGGATTTACTTCCTGAAGAACAAGGATGGAGTCCTTGCAAAATTTCAAGAATTCAAAGTTCAGTTTGAGAACCTGACTAGAAGAAAGATCAAGGTACTAAGATAAGATAATGGAGGAGAATACACCTCCAAAGATTTCATTAATTTATGTATTGAAGTGAGGATCAAGAGGGAGTTCGCAATTCCTTACAACCTTCAGCAAAATGGGGTTGTAGAGATGAAGAACAGAACTATCATCGAGGAAACCAAAGCAATGATACATGATCAGAGTCTACCTATGAATCTATGGGAAGAAGCATGTATGGAAAAAGTGTATGTTCAGAACATGAGTCCTCATCATATCTTGAAGAACATAACTCCAGAAGAATCCTTCATTGAAGTGAAGCCTGAGATTGGACACTTCATGATATTTGGGTGCCCAGTATATTTTCATGTACCCAAAGAGAAGAGATCCAAGATAGAACCTTCAAGAACAAAGGGTACATTTATAGGATACAGTGAATCCTAGAAGTCATATCGGATCTACATTCCTAGTGAGAGACAGATTGCGATAAGAAGAGATGTTACTTTTGAAGAAGAGATAGCCTTCCAAAGATCCAAAGAATCTCATATGGAATTGATAGTGAGACAATGCCTTCTCCCCCTTCATTAGTTTAGAGGGAGACAAACATTGTTCCAATTGATCCAGTTGTTCCAGCCGATCTAGTTGCACCAATTGACATGCCCAGAGATATTGCAGTAGGACATAAAAGGCATGCTTGGTCCTGACAAACTCTACAGGAAGCAGAGGGACATACAACCCCTCAAGGGACAACCAAAGAGAGCAAGAGACCAAATATATTCTCAAGCTACCTTTCATCCATGATCCACATCATTGACTCTAAGATTTATTGTCATGGAGAAGCTTTAGGTGAACAGGTATTGAAAGATGCCATGACAGAAGAATATCTGTCTATATTGAAAAATGATGTATGAGATATTCTTTTGAGACCAGAGGGAAAGTCTGTAATGAGTTACAAATGGATTTATAAAATCAAGCACACATCCAATGGAAGCATCGAGAAATACAAAGCGATATTTGTATCCAGAGAGTTCTTGCAAGTAGAGGGAGTTGACTATGATGAGACATTTTCTCCAGTAGCCCGATACACTTCCATCTGTTCTATTATTGCACTATTTGCTTCCATGGGTTAGAAACTACATCAGATGGATGTAAAGATAGCCACTCTCAATGGTGAAATTGAGGAAGAAGTTTATATCGAGAAGTTAGAAGGATTCGTTATACACAACGAAAAATATCATGTGTGCAAGTTGAACAAATCCCTGTATGGACTAAAACAAGCACCTCGTTATTGGTACGAGAAGATGGATGGATTCCTGATGAGTTTGGGCTTCAACAAGAGTGTTGTTGATCCAAACCTATATTATCACACCGATGGCAACGAGTGCTTAATCTTAGTCCTATATGTGGATGAACTTTTCCTCACCAGTTCAGAGAGACTAATTGTTGAATGCAAACAAGCATTGACTGCTAAATTTGAGATGAAGGATTTAGGCTTGATGCATTACTTCTTGGGACTAGAAGTATGGTAGAGGACAGATGAGATTTTCCTGAGTCAAGGAAAATATACTATGGAGATATTGAAAAAGTTTGGTATGACAGAATTCAAATCCATGCCTACACCAATGGTGATGGATTTGAATAAAATAAGTGATGTTGATTCAGGAGAGATTCATCCACACTTGTACAGACAGTTGATTGGATCACTGATGTATCTGGTTAACACCAGACTTGATATATGCTATGCAGCAAACTTTCTTAGCCAGTTCATGAGTCAACTGAGTCAAACTCACTGGATAGCAACAAAACATGTATTGAGATACCAATGAGGAACAATTGGATATGGCCTGAGATATGCCTCCAATGTAGACTTGAGCTTACAGGGATATGCTGATGCAGATTGGGCAGGGGGCGCAGTGGACTGGAAGAGAACCTTCGTTTGTTGATTTACTTTAGGGTCTGCCATGGTTTCCTAGTGCAGCAGGAAACAGATCTATGTGGCATTGAGTACCGCAGAGGAAGAGTACATAGCATTGAATGTGGCAGTCCACGAAGCAGTGTGGCATCCCAAACTTCTAATAGATTTATTTGATCATGAGATGGATCCTACTACTATTCATTGTGATAACCATAGATGTGTGAACCTCTCTGAGCACCATTTGTTTCATGATAGATTAAAACACATCGAGATAAAATATCACTATATCAGAGACATGGTGTAGATGAAAAAAACACACGTGAAATACCTTCCTACCCATGAGCATATTATAGACATATTCACCAAACCACTTGCCAAGACAAAGTTTGAGTACTTCTGTGAGAGACTTGGCCTAGTGGAGAATGCATCCCTAGCTGAGAGGGAGTGTTGATGATTATAGTTGCATGAGACATCCTCCAGGACATAGACTAAGTGAGTCGACCAGAGAGAGAGCCCATGATTTGGGTGTGTGGTTCCTCTCTAAGATATAGATTGAATGTTGTGTGCCCCTCTGTGGGGTGAGGAATCCCATGAGATGGGTGTTCCCATAAGATGGGTGTGTGGTTCCTCTCTAAGACGGAGATGGAATGTTTTGTGCCCTTGTTTGGGGTGAGGAAGCCCATGAGTTGGGTGTGTCTTTCTCTCTAAGATGGAGATGAAATGATGTATTGGTATCCTCTATGCAGAGAATTGAGATGATTTGATAATCCAGATGATTCTCCTGTGAGACACGGTGAGAAAGAGATCTGTTGAGTAGGATGTGCATGTGGCTGAGTACATGTGAATGTGATCCTAGTGGTTGAGAACTAGTGAGTGTGATTCTCCTATGAGACGTAGTGAGATAGAGATTTGGACATCCCTGTGGCTGAGAACTAGTGGGTGTATGAGATACCTTGCTATATTTTTCAAGAGTCATCTTACCTGTAACCCTATTTGTGATGTAAAGGGTACAGGTCAACCCACCATAAAGTGAAAGATAATTAATGTAAAAGATAATTAATATGGTAATTATTAATTATATTGTGAGTTATTCAGGTCATCCCTGTTGTTCCAATAGACACTACTTTTGATATGTCCAGTCTAATATAAATAAAGGTAAATTCCCCATTGAGGAATCACAACACAAGTGTGAGTTTGGAAATTTCAGCAAGTACTTGTTCTTGGGCTGAAGTGCGCACCTCTCTTGGGCGTTGGTCTTCTAGGTTTTGTGAGTACCCTTTTGTGTGCTAGTTTTATGGTGTGGAAGGTCTTTATTTTGAAGAATATAGAAAAGGATTGGTTGGGTTTTCTTCCTTTGTTGAGAAGGGTTTCCCAGGATACTTTTTGTGTATTTGTGCATAGTATTTCTTCTTGTGATCTTCGTTGCTGCAACAAATTGTTAATGGTGAAACTACAATTGTCTATGGTTCAAGTAAAATGATAAAATTTGAATGAACTTCATGCTTGAGCCTAGCTTATTGAAAAATCAACATGAATTTCCTTCACAAACATTTCTTCCACTTGGCTTGTTGTATATCTACTTTGAATTCCTAAAAAATGTGCATATTTTGTGAGTTTATTGAATGACCACAAAAATGGAATCCTTACCTTCAGATTTTGGTAACCATGTAATGAATTCCATTGATTTCTCTTCCCATATTTGATTAGGTATGTGTAATGGTTGAATTAACCCTGGAGATTTTACTATCTCTCCTTTATTTCTTTGGAAAACCCGACATTCTCTTACAAAATTTTGAGTATCTTTCTTCATTCCTTCCCAAAAGAAATATGTTTTTATCCTTTGATATGTTTTAAGGAACCTTGCATGTCCTACCATCAAATATTCATGGGAATCCCTTAATATTTGTTGCTTAAACTTTCATTTAAGGCATAGAAATATTCTACCTTTCTACCAAAGTATATCTCCCTTCCACTCCCAATGTTCCATACAATTCATCCCTTCCTTTATACATTGTATTTTTTGTTTAGTATTTTTGTCATTTTCCCATTCATATAGAGCTTATTTCATCCACACGGGAATATAATATGTAATAGAATATAATATTGAGGCTTCTTCTATTCTAGAAAGAGCATCTTCTACTACATTTTGCTTCCCCTTTTGTAGATTATTTCAAAATCAAACCCCTTTTTTTTTGCTACCCATTTTTGTTATTCTTTTGATGACAATATTTCAATGCTCCAAAAAGTACTTTAGGCTATCATAGTCTTTCTTGACTTTAAAATGCCTCCCAATAATATATTGTCACCATTTTTTGATTCCATGTAAAATTCCTTCAATTTATTTTTCATATGTAGATTTCACCAAATATTTTCCCTTGAATTGTTTGCTTTCAAAATCCAATGGTATCCCTTCTTGTGTCAATACTACTCCCATTACTAATCCTAATGCATCACATTCTACTATCGATGTTTTACCAAAAATAGGTGCTGTCAATACTAGTGTAGAATACATGGCATCCTTTAAGAGAGAGAATGAAAAAGTAGCCTTACCATTCCCTACAAATCAATATTTCTTCAAGAGAGATGTGAGTTGGCCTGCAATGCGTACATAATTCTTAACAAAAAAATTATAATTGTAGAGTTTCTAAGATACATGCACATAATATGTAGCTAACAATCATACGTACACAACTTTTCAATGGTGTGAAGAGAAGACAAAAAATGGATAAAAGAATGAAAATAATTTATAGTATCTATATTCCACACTGGAAGATTCAATAATTTACAATAGATATAGGCTACATGAGTAACTAATGCGCCATAGTAGTGATCTAGAGAGATCTAGACACTCACTGACAGACACTGGAGAATATAGATTTATCAGTAGGATCCATAGATTTATTCTTATAGATGTTTTTCCTTCCCTTTCTCTCACCCATATTTTCCTTCAAGGATGATAGCTTCCCATTGGGAGAAGAGCCTTTCTCTACTTCTTTACCTTTTGAGAAATGTTTTAGAGGAATTTTTGACGAGAGAAAAAACCACCCACCTCATTTGATTCCTCTAAGTCATTCAGTGATTATATGTCCACCAAAGGAAAGGTTTCCATAATGGACTTCTTCTTTTTCTTTTGAGACTCCATATTTATGAGTCCACAAAAGTTAAAGCTTTCTTCTGAATAGGGGAATATGAACCTACAATATCCTCTTCTATAGTACCTATATTAATAGAGAAACCCTCCCTTAATAACCTTTTTTTAGACTAGGAGACATACCTTTAGCTCTCATAATATCATTAATGATCTTTTCCAAAATGTTTTAGGGTTCATCATAAATTTTCTTACCTTTCAACACTAACAATTTGGGAGGTTTATCTGAAGATACCTTTCATTGCTTGACCTTTATATCATCTTCCTCCATATGCTCAAAAACCACCTCCTCATCATCAGGGGGATCTACTTTTGGGTAGGTGCATCTGAGATGACCATACAAATGTCATACGGAACAACAAAAAATAATCTTTGAATAACCAATCTCTTGCTAACATGGATGATTCTCTATTTGAATATAAATGCCATTTGGAAGACCATCACCTGATTTCATTTCAATACATATCTTCACCATCGATGTCCTATCTAAAGACCTTGTTTTCTCATGTAACATCCCGCTCTGGTGCACTGAGCAAACTTATTCTTTGAGGACACTTGCTCGCAAGTGATCCAGATTTTTATGCTATTAAAACTTTTGACTTTGATTACAATGCGTTATGGGTTGATGACATGTTGTTTTACTACATTGACATAGACAGGTGCTATTGACTCGGTTTTACTGAGTGTGCAGGGTTTTGGACCTTGAGGATGCAAAGGCATCGATGGATCATGGAACCCCTTGGACTCAGGATTGAGTCAGGGAGTGTGCCATTGGGGTTTGATTGTTTTACTGTGATATTAGTGCATTTAACTGGATGATATGATAGGGATATGTTCTGACATGATTTGTTAATGATGTAGGCTAACGATAGCTTGCCAACTAGACTCACATATGGAGTAAAGGGGTCACACACGACTACCAGAGAGGTTGAGGGAGAGGTGTGGGTAGCAGCCCTACCACAGCCTACTAGCACTCCCGCAGTGGCTCAAACTATAGGTTAACGATTACCTAGTTCGAGAGGACCCACGATGCCGTGAGGGCAGACTGCGAAAGTCGCTCATGATGATTCTAAGGGTCACACAATAAGGTGGGGGCAATATTCCTTAGAATCCCTTAGTCTCCCACAAGTTCACTTGGTTGAGTGTTGACTCTAGGGGTTATTGATGTCTACCAAATCAGTCAAGAGGCAAGTGGCACCCTTGGAGCATGTAGTGTGTCCTGAAGGGCACGTCGTGCAAAGGAACAGATGAGGCGAGTGGCACCCTTGGAGCACCTAGTGCGTCCTAAAGGGCACATCGCGTTGTTGATGATAGAGGGATGAACCTAGATGACCCTGAGACAAATAACATGTTAAGTAATTTTTGAAACAATTTCCCTAATTAAATGTCGCCCAGTACGAAATTTAAGGCCTAAGTCTAAATTACGCTAGTGGTAAAATTTTGTCTTCTAAAAAAATAAATAGTAGTAAAAATAATAAAAATAAAAACAACTTAACTAATAATTATGATCTTCGTTAAATCTTGTAACATGAAGGGAGTAAGAAATTTAATTTATTAAAAAAAAAAAGGGTAAAATTATGTTGGATCAAAATTTAGAAAGGGAGTTAATTGTTTTATT
>SNQJ01S0079485.1:9081-19684 GCA_010110895.2 Picea sitchensis | reverse complement strand
ATGAGCATTTATGTTTTTCTTTCCTGTTTTAAGTAACAATTCTGATATCTAATTTTTTTCATAAATTCCATATGTAGGCCTCCAGACACTTCCAAAGCAACAAAGGCCAGAGTGGAAAAATGAGGCTAGCATAAACTAGGCCAGGGTGGCTACTGAAAACTAAATGATTAACTATGGTTAATATTTATTTGACAGTAGTGAACAAATATATGTTTTTGTTATTGGTATTTTTAATGGTGTTATGCATTGCGGTTAAATATGTTCGACACTACTTCCACCGAGGAGGACCTAAATCTTGGTTACAAGCATGGTTTTAAAAGTGTGATTGAATATAGAAAAATCTTGGGCTAGACTCCTATCTCCCAAGCCACAAAGGTAAATCAAATGAATAAGGAAACCACAGTAGCATGCTTCTCAAGTCTATTCATATTTTATTATATCACCCTTAACTAAGTATTTATGTTTGTTTTCAAGCAACAATGCTACCACATTAGTGAATCCAGTGGTATTCAGCAAAAACTGCATCATACAAGGGTGCACATGTCCAGGGATATTGTACAGAAGAGTACCCATTTCGGTATGTATGCTTTAGAATTAGAAATATTTGCTGTGATTGTAGATATTTATTTCTTGACTTATACTTATATATTATCTTCTTAAAATTGAAGAGCATGTAACTCAAGAGATTGAAATGCGAGAACAGCCAAGTCGACAGGAAATTAACGCACCAAATGTCCCAGTTACAGAGACAGGTAAAGAGAAATAGTGTAATTTTAATCAAAATAATGAATTAGTTATTTAAATTATATTTCAACATATTGATATGATCATTTTCGTTGTTCCAATTCACAACCTTGAACAGATTCCAGCTAACCCTTCTCAGCGACATACCAGAAGTATGGTACATGACCACACACAAACAATAGAAGGACATGACACACAAAATACAATGTCCTTTGATGATTATGATACCCCAATTTTCAATTTTATGAATGTAAAAAAACATAAATCAAAGAAAAATTAGATGTATAAATTCATGACCTGTATTTGGATCTTTATCGATGTTTATATGTTCATATGTTTTGATGACTATCCTAGTTATGCATGAATGTCTATATGTTTTCTATAAAGAAAATCATTTGTTGGGTATGGGGAATTGAGAGCGATGTGAGGGGGGGAGGGGCCATATGAGCTTCCACCTTCACGTGGTTGGCCCTGTTCAGTAGAGAATAACATATTCTCAAAACAAAGAGAAGCTCATTAAGGTATGCGACAACTTAATTTTTTTCTAGAGTATTTTACATAACTAAATGCATGCTTATTTTCTTATTAATTATTTACTGATATAAAAAATTTGTCTTTTATGATTCATGCAGGTCTTGGTGATGGAAATGCATCTCTTGGACAACTCTTATCAAGTTGTATGGGATAATGGATCTCGTGAAAGGACAATGAAAAGGTAAGGGTTTTGACGTGTTTTTAAAAGTAGGCTTTATACTATTAAAAGTTCACAATCCTCATGAATATGTAGATATTGATATATGCCAAGTTCCATGTGGTGTTTTTATTGTCTAATTTATTTTTTATTGTCAAGTTATTTGTCAAATTTAATGTGTAGATATTGCATATATGCCAAGATCCATGTGGTGTTTTTATTGTCTAATTTATTTGTCCAATTTTATGTGTATGTGGTTGTATAGTACATCAAGTGTACACTCTTTACCTAGCTCAAATTTCAACTGTAAATCAAGAACCCTAAAGAGGTATTTTAAATATAATTTTGGTTTACTTCTATTGTTTTTTACAAAGAAATATAACTATTTTAGAGAACCCCCATATGCAAAGTCTTTATCCATATCCTCATTGTTGAAAATAAATTAGAAAAGATTCATCACTTCACTCATTTCCATAATCCTAACCTTATTGATATCCCTAGTCCAAATCCTAGTTCCTATTAAACAATGCATGAAGCTAATCCCAATAATCTAGACCCCTCCTCTCATCCCACATGTTAGTGCAAGTATTATAAGGCTTCAAAGGACACTACTACAAAATTCTTATTCTTATAATAATAATTCACATCCAAATCCTTGTACATAGATGAGAAATCCCTTGATGATCCTAGGGTACACCAATATTTGGACACTTCTCCCCAACAAAAAATAGTCCCTATTCCAAACTCTATTGCAAAAGATACCTCATTACTCATAATGACGAATGAAATTTATTCCCCTCTCTAAGTCTCCTTTTTACTCATAATTGTTAGATCAAAGACCAACTTGCCACTATAATCCTTGACAATTGTAAACAAAATAATCACATTTCCATCACTCCTCACCCCTCTCCTTATCATTGGGGCTTTGTATAATAGGACGAAACTCATCTTCTCATTAATAAACATTGTGGAGTCACCCTTGTCATAGGGATTTTTCAAGAGAATGTTGAATGTTATGTATCTCCCCTTAATTACTCTAATTTACTCTTGAACATATCATATGAACAACAATGAAATGTTTTATAATATGTCCATTGAAATACCTATTAACTCTTTAAAAATAAGAAAACCTATGAACTCATATTTATTGCAATACCCTTTCCATGTAATGATGTGACCAATACATCCTACATAAATATCTTTCTCTCTTAGTTGTAACTCACATCCAACCTTTTCATATGGTTTCACTTCCTCTCTTCCACACATTCCAAATGATACCTTCACATCCTTCTACCCAATCAAAAAAATGAATTTCTTTATAATATGCTCATTGCAATACTTATCAACTCTATAAAGATGACAAAAACTATGAACTCACCTCTTGCAATACCTCTTACTTATAATGTTAAGACCCAACAAAACATAATACATAAATACCTTTCTCTCTCAATTTTACATCAAATCAATCCATCTCATCTCATATGGTTGCACTATCCCTCTTCCAAAATCTCTAAATAATACATTCTCATCCTTCCACCTGGGTGCACTCTCACTCTGCTATTCTCATTCTAAATCCCAAACCTCCCCAATGATTTTTAACTCAATATTTTGTTTTTCTACCACACTCGAATTAACAAAATACACATATGATGTATTATACCTAGTCCCATAATTGCTTTCCCTTGTCCTCTCGCTGGCTACAACAATGAGGTAGCCCCTTGTTCTTCTATGCCTTCTCTTTTCCTTATCTTTCTATTAGTTTTCAAAATCAACATTTGCTAACATTCAAAACGTCCCATGTCTTAACACACTTTTATCAAGTTGAATGAAGCCTTGTTCCTATTGGGAGTTTTTTTGGGCTAGCTTAGACTTCCCATTATCAACTCTAGCCAATTCTTACCTCGTAGCACCCAATATTACCTATTTCTCCCTGTGCCTTCTTCCTCTCCTAGTGTTCCATGCTCTCCTACATACTCTTCCTCTTTTCCTAGTCCTTCAAATGCTTGGGGAAAGTATTGCCTCTCCTCCTTAGCTCTTCTTCATTACACCCCTTTTTCTCCATTTTTATTTGGTCATAATATCGATGGTTCCCTTATAGGTCATTATCTCAATAAATACCCTACTTGAGATAACCTAGTTACGATCAACTATCACTTCTTTGGTCATTTTTCCAAGATGTCCCCCTTAATGGTCACATTCCATAGCTTGAAACTATGGAGCCCCTCCCAATGGTGACATCATATCTTCCTTGGATCCTCTCTCCTCCACTAGTACCATTGGTATTTTTCACCTCTACGCTTCCATTGAGCTTAGGCTGATGCATGTGGCCTCCTACGCTTGAATAAAATAACTCATTGATGTATGACACCTCTCATTCTTGCACTAAATCTAGGCTATCATGTGTCATTTTCGTGCTTTTTATGACTCTATATTACTAGTTTATAATTCCTATTATGCTCACACTCTCCAGATTATCGTATTTCACATGGGACTCATGCTATGTCCTTGACTAGTGTATGGCGCCTTAATGACTACAGAAATCCTAGAACAATGAATGTCACTTGTTACACTCACTTTAACTCCAAGTTTCCATATGTTACATTTATTCTTGTGATAACCCTATATTAGAGTGTGTTTCCTCTCTCGCTCATGTTCACTCTTAGTTGGTTTATGTCAACTAACACATTTTTCCAATGTCATGCCAGTGTCATCAACTTCTTTCTCTTGCCTTTGTTAGAACTACCCTAACACCACAACCTCCCATATTTACCTTTTCATCTATCCTCCATCCTTTCCATAAGAGATAATGTTGCTAATCCTACCTCACTTGTGGTAAGATGCCAACCACTATTATTTGGGTATCTAGCTAAACATGTTCCTACACCATAATACCTCACATATAAGTAAGTGCAAGCATCTCCTTGTCACTCTTAATCTTATCAATGATTTTATAGTTGAGATATTATTATTGTTAGACTCACTCATGGTTTACTTACATGTTATAGTTATTGTTTCATTAATATAGTAATTATAAATTTCTCATCTATAATCTCCTAATTTATCCATTGCATCATTTACATTATAGTTAGGATTATTTCTTTTTATTTCATTATTTACATTTCATAGTTTAGTTTCTATCATTCTTATGAAGTGATTAAATTCACTTGTTCCCCCATGTCAAAATTGTGTGTTTAACATGCAATGTTTTTCTACCAAACTTTCTTTCTCATTTGTCTTCTACTTGCCTAACATTACACTAATCCACATGGCACACCTTGTACTTTACCTTACACAAATTCTCAAGGAATAGGGGTCTTGATATGTACGTCATCGGATATATAGGCCTAGTTGATGGAGGATTCCCTCACAACAACAATGTATCTTGTGTACATTGCAAAGACCCTCATATTACCCCTATATAATTTCTTGCATTTATCATTCTTTGCATCTTGCAATTATTCACATCTTATGGATAGAAGTTCCTATAAGGCGAGGTAAAATGTATAGAATGTCATATGTTCATAAATTATCTAGAACTCATTCTTTTGTTACTAATGCCCTTCAATCCTCCCTAGCTCATTATAAATCCCTCTAGGGTCACCATCAAGGATTTTTCTAGTTTCAAATTGGTGACTGACTTTGGTTGTATATGGAAAAACAATGTTTTAAGGGGTATCATTATAAAAAAACTCAATCCTATTTTCTATTGTCCCTATACTGTTCTTCAATATATTAATGACAATGGTTGTCATTATTATTTTCCTTCCTTTCTATACATCCATAATATCATTTATGTCAATCATCTCAAGCTATATGAGGCATCTATTCTGGAAGAGGAAGTTCAATTCTGCCACTTAGTAGATAATATCCATACACCAGTGGACCTCCACACCTACTACACTTGTCATCAATGAATTACTTCATATCTTGTTGAATGCCAAGGTCACCATCCCACTCAGGACAAATCACTATCCTAAGTTGTTTTTAAAAATAACTTCTTGCATCTCGTTGAGAAAGTAGATACATTGTAATATTGCATTAACATATTACAATGTAATATGGTAATAACATATCTTGTGTAATTTTTTTTTTAATCTTAAAGGACGCGTCGCAATATCGACGATAGTTCGTCGGAAACCAATCTTTATTTTGGAACAAGTGTGGAAATAGCGATGAAAGTTCGTCGCAATTTGCCACGGTTTTGCGATGCATATACAATATCTGCATTGTAAGTTTTGTGTTGGCATAAATTTTCATCGCTATTGCAACTCTTTTGCGTCGCAACTTTCCACAAATTTTTTTACATTGCCACGGGTTTTCGTGGTAATTGCGATGAAGTTTCTTCGTAATTACGATGATGTATAAGTTTAACCTATATTTATGGTGAGGACATGTAGATAGATAATTTTGTCGATGTTTCCAAGAACACCTGGTTCATGGATATAGCGAAGAAAAAATAGCGAGGAAAAATAGTCTTGGCTTTCGTGGAAATTGCGACAAATAAGTGTGGAAATAGCAATGAAAAACCATGGAAAATTTGGTCATATGTACTAGTGACTGTGGCAACTTACTGATCCATCTATAGTTGGCTTAGTATAATCCTACCACTTTCATGCAGCTAGAGTGTATAGATGATCCATGATATCCTCTTCCATATTCACCTCTACCAAATATGTAAGGCAGGCACCTCAGTAGGGTTCTAGTGGTTGGGTTACTTTGAAACCATATACTTCAAAAGTTATGAGTTACTTCTTAATATATATAACAACATAATTCTCATAAGCTTAGTCGATTCCCAATAAAGTTGGGTACGGGTCATTTTCCCCCATGATTTATATAACCTCAAAGTTGACCATTATATTGATTCCAGATAAGTCCACTTCAACATTATGCAACATCCCAATAGAGTAGATACAATATCGATTGGCCATATGAATTTGAATGAGAGAATAGAGCATCTTGGTCTTACCCATGGATTCCCAAGTTTTCTTTGGTAGGATGTTAACGTCAGACCCTCAAACCAACATAACATAATTAATTGTGTAACCGACGATGTTAGTACTTAGTCTAAATTGTCATCTTGATATTTTCTTCCTTATTTGTATTCTACATGTATGTATTTTGGGAATATGAGAAATAATCAACTCTTATGGTTTCGTTTCAATCTCTAAAATCCCCTTGTTCTTGTTCTGAAACTCCTTGGTGAGTTGTTCGTCATCCAAAATATAAAAAAGTAAGAGTAACCACAATTCAATAATATGTTGCGATCTCACTGGAGCATATTTTTGTGCCACACAATGCTCTGGAAGTTTAGGTTGAGGCTTAGGGCTTGATTCTGTAGGTATCGATATTCCAGGATTAGAAACTCGCCCAAATATCTCAATAATGTACTTAAAGAAAAAAATTTAGACCAAGGGTTCATATGTGACATCTTCCAGTACCGCCTTGCGAATCTTACTTTGATTCGAGTTGAAAACACTAGCACTCGTCCTTACTCCTCCTCTATTAATAACATTAATATTGGGTGAATGTTTTCAATGACAAGTCAGGGCTATGAATTTATCAAATTGGCACCTCACTTTCTTTCGCGATCCTTCGATTTTGAAGTCAACTCGGGACAATCCTCAGTGGCATGGGTTTTGTTTCTACATTCGACACACCAAGAACATTTCAGAAGAGGACAATATCGAGCGATATTTCCCTACTCATCACAGTTATAACGCCGACATGGCCCTCTTCTACCAGTTCATCCACCTATGAAACCTCCACATCCTCTACATCCTCGTCAAAAACCTTGAGGAACTTCGACAACCTTGAATGAAGAATTATCTAGTCTATCCACAAGAGCATCCAACATGCTACACTATTTGGAACTGTGAGTAGGTGACCCATAGAATTCACAGTAGAATGTGTTTGGAATGGGGGTGTATTTTTGTAGGATTGGTCAATGTCGAGGGGGGCACCCAAGACTTCAAAATATTTGACAATAGTAATTATCATGAGTATCATCATGGTTTGGGAAGGCATGGTATTGCACGAGGCCATGGAATGGTGTTGTAGCAATGACTTTCAAAACTCCTCCAAACGGTCCTATTGGTGGAGGTGCCATGGGTTGCAGGGGGGTTCGTGCACCCCTCAATCTAGGAAATGTATTCGTTGTATTCCCCTTAGTATAGAAAAACATAAAACAAATTTGAGGGTAGATTTCTCTATGAATGGTCAATTCTTGAATCTTATTAGTAAAGCAGGAAATATATCCTTACAGTTGCATAATATTATAGTCGTTGGGTGGTCCTATTATGCGCAAATTGCTAGGATATCCCTTCATCTCCTCAATTTTCATGGCTTGTTCTAGGGCTTCCCCCAATGTAGTCATCCACTGCTGGGTTAAGAAAATCTGAGTTAATGGTAAAAGTCCCGGAATGAACCATTCCTACTGGTCGTATCCATGAATGGGGTTTGCTAATTTCTCTATTGCGTCGTTGAATCTTTGGTTATACTCCAAGGAAGATTGCCCATCTCTCTGTTTGGTTTTCCATGGTTAAAAAAGAGTTTTATTCTCGGATTGGGGTAGATTAATTTGAGCGATAATTTTTTTTTGACTTGTGGTAAAGGAAATGGTTACCCCTGGGGATTCACTAGTTCGATGGATTTCATATACCATTTTAATGCATGACCCCTTAACGTGGTATGAAACTAAACTACTTTATTAGCATCCAAAGTTCCACGAGACCGCTAGATGGCCTCACAAAGGTACCAATGTTGTTCCATATCCTCATCAAGATAAATCCTATAGGTCCTAGTTGCGATAACACTAAATATGTTGCCAAACTACTTCTACTAAAATGAGGAGAAATTATAGGAATTACAGGAGAGTTTATTGTATAATTTACCGTATTGGAATATTGCGTTGAGGGACTCGACAATCTAGTGTTATTTCTTATGCCTTTAGGATGAGATTCTTTCACTTGGGGGGTCACATTAGGATATCATATCATATGAGGTACTATAGTATACTTCACATCTTCGGGTATTGTAGGGGCTAATTCTCCCACAATTTCTTCATAGGTACTTACAACTGAGTTTTGATCCTCAATTGTGACTCCAATCGTGATTCGTTCTTCCTAATTTTATCCATCTCATCTACTCTCTCTATAACTCGCATCTTTCTCTCCAAAATTATCCTTCAACCATTGGCTTACCATCATTCCATGTAACTGCACCTCTTTCAACTTCTTTAACTCTGTTGTATGAATCTTTTCAAGCACCGCAACCCTTTTTTTAGCCCTCTTGTCTCTGGATCTCTTATCACGACGACCCCTATACCTCAATAAATTTTGTATCTTGATTCATGGATCCTCACTTGAATCACCCACCCCTCGTGCGTAAAGGGTTTTACTAAACTATTTCAACCAAAGGAACCGATAGCATTCCTTCTTCCACGAGCAATTTCTTCATCCACAATGATATTTCTCTTAGTAATATCCCCAGAGCTCCCTCGTAAAATAATGCATCTACCTTTGAGAATGACTGGTGCTTTTTCACAATAAACTCTATGTTGTATCCTTCTAGGGTAGTTTGGAGTGAGAAGTCCACAACTCGACAAATCTGGTGATCCAACTTATGAAAAGAAGTGAGTCGCTCAATCGTCCAATTAAATATTTTCTTCATGTGATATTTAAATTATGTCGCTTCTTGTAACTGGTCAAGACAATGGTAGACCTTTTTTGGGAATCAGATCCAAAAGATATCGTACAAATCACTAATAGCTCAGAATATAATATTGTTCTCTTCACAACCCTCAAAATTTTCTTTCATAACTCAGTTTCCTGAAATATAATTTCTCATCACACCTTCTTTCCCACCATATTTCAATATCATACTTAAATATGTGATGTGGCATCCTATGAAAAAATGCCCAGAAGTCAGGTCCCAACAACAGAACCATTTTTTGGTGTAGAACTGGAGACTGGGATTATTTGAGGTTACCAACAAAGGTATCGTTGTAGTCTAGTTGCACTGGCATATTCAACCTTTTGTAGGGGAAGGAGGTCTCACTCGAAGCACAACCGAGACTTTCTGTGTTAAATCGAGTTACAGAGGGCACATCATTATATCTAGAACATTATATCACATTTCCATACTTATATGTAAATATCTCATAGCATAAGAAGCCTTAGATTGATAAAGATAGTGAATAGTCCATGTTGTGCAACGTTAAAGTAAACACTTGCATTACAAAAGTTACTAAAATAATAATGAAATTAGTAAATACACAACACATGACATATTATGTAAGAAAGAGACCATATATTCATCCTCATAATGACACATATTACCTGTCCAAATATTACATCATAAATTCATACCGAAGACTATCATACACAGAGTTGTTCTTCATATAAATACTTACATAATAGGACCAGTAATGAGATATACGATATGGACTCTCACATTCTCTATAGTTGTAGTTATTTCTCAGTAAATATGAATAACAACAAATCTCAAAACCCCACAACAACAGAGAAACAAACGAAAAATCAATGGAAAACCCAGAACAAAAACATAGAATAGAACATAATAGAAAAAAATATAATCTAACCCCAACCCATTACATAACTCCATGCTTTATAAATTTTATGTGGGGCTTATTCACTTCTTGATTAGGTTGTTATGCCTCTTTGATTCGATGTCCATATAGAATGCGCTAGAACGTTCCATATATTTTCGCTTCTTCCTCGAGATGGTGCATCAATGTTTTTCCTTGCAGACACACAAGAAGACAACTTTTCTCTACATAGAGTTCTCATTTCTTCGTTCTATTGTCACCAAAAAAATTATAAATATGTATATGTTGTTCTTCAAAACAAAGGGCCCAACAAGCAGAGAAACCTCACCTTCTAGATGGGCTTTCTCTCGTACTGGGTTTCCCAAGAAATATCTTGTGTATTTGTGGATGGTGTGATTGTATTTTAATTTTCTCTATTTTCCACATTTTATCTATTTCATGCATCAACAGAAAAATTAATAACTAAATATTCTAGAAATCTAAAGGAAAAATAACCTTAATGTTAAGCCCTAATATTGGCTCATTACCCCTTAATTGGGGCATATTATATTAGTAATTTTATTTTATTTATGTCGGCTTTAGGCCATTAGTTGTAATTA
>SNQJ01S0079484.1:24208-35910 GCA_010110895.2 Picea sitchensis | reverse complement strand
TACAGGTTTACAACATTATATCTCACAGTGATAGTGTGACAGTGGTTCCATCATTCTACTTATATGTCAGGGCGGTTGGGCGGGGCAAGGATAGGTGGTGTTATCCACCTTCCGATTGTGGCCAAAGAACATAGGGGGTCGTAGCCTCCTTCTGGTTGTAGCTAGAGAATTGGGGAGTTGGAGCTTCCCTCAAGTTGTAGCCTGAGAAATTAGGGGGTTGGAGCCTCCTTCCAGTTGCAGCTGGAAAACAAAGGAAGTTGGTGCTTCCAATGAATACAATTCTTAAAGACATATAAGAGAAAACATTCCGTGGTTTTCTCCCGTTTTGGGTTTCCACGTAAAAACACTGGTATACTGTGTATGTGTATGATTGCTCATTTGTTCATTATTTATTTACTTTGAAACTATTGGATGATAATGATACTTTGATATAATACTTGCATATTGTGGTAGAAAATGATTGAATTGCTCTATTACTAATTCACCCCCTCTTAGTAATCCAACAATATATTTAAGTTTTTTATTTTTATTTTTTAAGTTTTTGTTTTCTAATGTTTTTTCTTTCCTTTTATGTTAGTTTTTTATTTGTTATCTTGTTTTTTTAAGTTTATAAATATATTTATTTTTTAAATAATGTTTTATGAATTTTTAATTTTTTTAAAGTGAAGGGAGAGAGAATTTTAAATTAGAGAAAATATTATAATAAATAAATAAAAAAACTAAAAAAAGGGATGTGACTTAGATCCAAACCGATCGGAGGCCACCTCACCCTCGAAGCTTCTACTCTAGAAGTGTCGAGAAGCTTCTCTTTTTCTTCGTACAGGCGATCGTCGCACCCTTAACACTGAAAAAACTGTGACAATGTCGCAGGACAATGTGGTGAAACCTGCATTGATCCTAGATCATTGCACCCTTAACACTGAACAAGGTGCGACGATCCTTCTTTACAAGGTTTTTTACAAAGGAAAAGATAATTTCATCTCTCTAGGAAAGTTCATCTTCATTCTTCTTCCGGGATTAAGGCAATTGATCCTTCTAAAGACAAAGGATAGGTGTACATCATTAATGGTCAAAAGGGTGACAAAAATAATGTGTAACAGTAATCCCCTCAAAGTATGAAGTTAGAACAAAGTGTTAGTTGAAATACTTTGTTGAGTGTGTGTTGGGAACAAGGAACACGTCGGTCGGAAACCTGCCAAAAAATAAGGAAATACAGTACAATGATATATCATCACTGAGGTAGGCATTCCCATACTTAGAATACAAGTGACTAAAAGCATAAATCCTGACATGCAAAGATCCATGTCAAGTAAGACAGGTCATGTCCACCAACATACACTATGGATCCATGCCATTATGACTCAAATCTGAACATAGCCACCAAAAATACATCGTGGATCTATGTGTTAAAGAATCAAATTTGAACATAGCCACGAGACATACACTGTGGATCTATGCCATAGTACAATCTGAATATCAATGCAACCTGAATCTATCAGAAAAGATCTAGGGTCTTCATCTCCACCATTATATAGTATGGATATAACCATGCGAATACATGTGTTGAAGTCGAACATGGTACAAACCACTTGATTATCGGTCATTAGTGAATACCATTAACAAGAGAGAGGGAAATCACCATTAATGTCAATGACTCCCATGGTACACTAGTACAATCCAACAGGTGCATATTTGTGAGCTGAAGTCGAACACTTAGCGGAATCTCCCAATCAGGGGTCAATAATGAAAACCCACTGTCGAAAGTGAGGAAACCTACCATTGAGGCATGCAAGTTCCAAGGTACCAATTAGTTTCTAAGTCTAATTCCTGGATAATGAGTCGAAGTCGACATGTAAAGACTCGCCACAGGAGGGAATTAATGTATCCCCCATCAATGATATGAAACAAGTAATTTTTTTTGAAGTAGATCAGAGTAACGAGTGATTCATGACTGACTCAGGGATGGTTGACACCATAGAAGGCTTAAGGACTGCAGAAATGGTCGACGCAATAGAAGGATTTCCGGGTTGAAATTCTCTTTGACCATATTGACAACACAACAAATGTCTTGGAAACACTGACTCAACAAAAGGATCACAGACCAAATTGTAATCTTACAAAGGAGTATGATCAAGAGACAAGAAAATTTTCCAACCTAGACACAAAGAGATTGAAACGGTGTCATGTTCAAAAGCGACTCTTGCATAGAATACAGGTTTAGACACATTTCTTTCCCAATTCCCCCCCACCATTTATGGCGAGCACCTCTTCATTTTTACACAAGCTCAATGAGGATAACATATGCTTGAATTGTAATCTCATCCTTCATATGAGTCCCTTAGAGTATGTTTAACAAACCCTAGGAAGGAGTGGTTCGGTCCCATATGGGCCTTTCAATGTTTGTTTTACGAGTGCAAAGAAAACAAACTTAGTGTTCTTTTCATATTTATGGAGTTTGAAAAGAACTTAAAGAGGACTCCACAAATTTTTCTAATCATGCTTGATTAGAGTGTTCCTTTTTCATAAAGTAGTCTGATGAGGCTGAAAAACAGATAAACTACCACTCAACATGCATTTTCTTCAAATTCTTTAACGAGTGTGAAAAGAAGTAGATCACTCGACAATCTTTTCATGTTTAGAGAGTCTGAAAAGAGCTTAAAGGGAACTCCAGGGGGTTATTTTTCATATAACCTTTACGAGTTCAAAAAAGTGATAAAAGTTTACTTGGTTACATTCTCATTGATTTACGAGCACAAGAAAGAACAAAGACTAAGCTCAGGATTGTTTTCATTTTCACACAAGCTTGAAAAAAAACAAAACTATGCTTGGGATATATTTTATTTTTACACAAGATTAAAACTAAACAAAACTATGCTTGGACCTTGTTTCATTTTTACACAATCTTGAACCAGAGAAAACTATGCTCGAGGTACGTGGTTTCATTTTTACACAAGCTTTAACCAGAGAAAACTATGCTTGAGGTAGGTTTCATTTTTACACAAGATTGAAACTAGAAAAACTATGTTTGCGACAGGATTGGTTTCATTTTTACACAAGCTTGAACCAAAGTAAAAAATATGCTTGTGACTTCCCAACGCATTATCCAAGGATGGTTGGTAATTTTCCCCCATCTTAAGAAGCTAGCGACTTAACTTCAGCATGAATTCCAGAGTGCCCCCCAAGCTTCGTTTCGTTCAATGACACAGGGGGATGAAATGAAGCTTCAAATACTATACATATTAAAGTACTTGACTCAATTGAATAGGGGGAAAATATATTTCATTTTTAACGAGGTTTCCACAAAGATGCAAAACTATCCTCGTGAATCTAGGTTCAATCCCCAGACTTTTGTTTCATTTTTTAACGAGCTTGACACAAAAACAAGAACTATGCTCGAGACGTGCTATTTTATTTTTGTAATGATATTGACACAAGAGAAGAACTATGCTCGTAACTCCTGTTTCATTTTTTAATGAGCTTTCCATAGAGATACAAAAACTATCCTCGTAATCTATGTTTCATTTTTTAATGAGGTTTCCACAGAGATGCAAAACTATCCTCATAATTGGTTTCATTTTTTAATGAGCTTGAAATCAGAAAACCATGCTCAAAGATGGTTTCATTTTTAATGAGATTGAAATCAGAAAGCCATGATCAAAGCTGGTTTCATTTTTTAATGAGCTTGAAATCAGAAAACCAACTTAAAGCTGATTTCATTTTTTAATGAGCTTGAAATCAGAAAACCATGCTCAAAGTTGGTTTCATTTTTTAATGAGCTTGAAATTAGAAAACCATGCTCAAAACTCCTCTTCTTGATCATCGCTTCCAAGAGGACAATGATCTAGAAGGACACCATGTCAAGGGAAAAAAATCGGTCATGGATTCCAAGAGATCTTCACTTGAAAGAAGAAACACACTCTGGAAGGAACACATGTCGAGGGCCGCGATAGGGGTAAGGAGGTCAGTATCTAAAAGCCATATCGAAGAGATCACCATGTCAACTACCAGATCTAAGTCATAAGAGACTGAGCTTACAATGAGAGGATCATTTTCATCGGCAGATGAAGGCATGGGAGACATCGTCACATAATTGACCTGTGGCAGGGGCGATACCATCTGCATATAAGAACCGATTAGGGAGGTCATTGAGTTGATGGTCAAGTCAAGGCCAACAAACAAAATTTGATCAATAGTCACAATGCTTTTATCGAGAGGGAAATATGTCACATGAAAAAAGAGTGGACACGATAGCTTTCATGACATAGACATAATCTTGCCCAAGGAGTACATTGAAATCCAAGAGGTATTGGACTACCATGATGTCAATAAAGACAATTTTATCTCCCAAAGTTATGAGAAATGAAGGAAGGGTCCCTAAAGGTTGACTGGTTCTTATGTTAAAATCTAACAGATTCTGGGTAAACGACACAAGCTGAGGAAAACCCAAATCTTTCTAAGCAATAGAGGAAAAAATACTAATGGAGGCACCTTTGTCTATCAATGTCTGAGGAACGTCCCGACCACAAACCTGTACTGTAATATTGAAAGGAATGTGAGAGGAAAGATGAGGTACAGTTAGCGCACCCCAATAAAAAGGATGGCCTCATTACTTGGAGGGGGTTCCACAGGAAAAGGAGGAATGCCCCCTAGCACGGTAGATTCTGTATCAATGAGAAAAACGTGGGAAATATTAGGTTTACTCTCTAGCGAGAGAGTAGGATCGAACGATGATGGGATCAGATTGACCACTTGGGTTTCATTCTCCAAGGGGATAATGGGGTCGGTGGATGGAAACTGATCGACCACTTGGGTCTATCGGGAGAGTGGGATTGACCAAGGATGGGATCATATCGACCACTTTGTCAATTGGTTCAACTAAGGATGTGACTAGATTGATTACATGATCAACTAGACTGACCGACGAAAGGAAAATATTGATCATTCCATCAACTACAGGTGGGTTGAGAGTAAGCCTGCGGAAAGAAGCCAAAAGTTGAGGCTGGGAAACAATCATGTCTTCCAATAATTTTGAGGCTTCATCCATACAAGGTAAAATGTGAATTTGATGACTCCCTACACATAACCTACACAATAACTTGACTCTACGTTTCTTCTTCCCAACGACATCCTAACTAGTTGATGGGAGGTCATCAACATGTTGTTCATAGGATGATGACATGGGATGGCGAGGGCATGTAGACCATGCTTCTATAACCTTGGATAGACTAGGGAAATCCTTAAGAAGATGGATACCCTTACAAAGCCTGTAAGGGTACATGGGCTTACAGGTTGTTTGGGTGATCTTGGCAACATCAACACTCCCAACACGATTATCAATAACTGGTTTTTTTCCAACATGTCTGGTAGTGGTTGGAAGTTTGGACACTTGGTTATTTTTCTTCTTCTTAATCTTCCTTTTCTTCTTCTTCTTATCCATCGGGTTACTAGATTCAAATATTTCACTCGGTGAAGAAGATGAAACGGAAGAAGACCTTGCAAGTGAAGAAGGAGAAGACGATATTACTGGTGAAGAAGGTGAAGGATAAACATGAGGTTGATGGTATTGGGGGGAAGTGCTTACAACTGAAGAACTTGCCACATTTGAGATTACCGGAGTGGAAAACTACCATACCGGTAATCCAATTATGAGACCTGGAAGGCTCAAAGTAGCGATGTAAGGAGGACCAATGTTTCCGAAAGAAGGAAAAACAAAAGGTTCCTCCAGAGTAGGGGTTGCTTCATTGTTCATTCCAGGAACTGACTCCATTAAACACAAATCCAACCTAGAGTCTTCTAGGGAAAACAAACAACAAACGTAAAAAATCTAGGAAGCAAGCAAACAAACAAAACCTTCTCACAATGAACACACTAGTTGGTGATGAAATTCAACATCGCGGGAACAATGTAAGAAGGGGATGAGATAGAGTGGGTGGAAACGTTACGTTGATGACCTGCTTAATAGATTTACATATTGGTGCAAGCTTCCACACAATAAACGTGGATTTACCCTCCAAGGAGCCCAAGTGAGTTTGACCAACGTTGATTCTAGGTACAATGAAGACTTTCCCCTTCACCGTCACCTCGTGTATTAATCCTAAAGAAAGGCTACTAAGGTTACCAAATACAACAATGATTCATGGGGAAACAATCGACATTATGATATACGTGCAAGGGCAGGGTAACTGTGCCCAAAATTGACTTGAGAAGGCTCACACAAGGTTTTTATCTCAAGTGACCCCCAATAATATGCGAAACCACTACACTAGGACCAACAAAGCAAGGTTAGTAACTCTGTTGGCCTTAATGCGACCTCGTGATTGACCCTTGTGTGAGAAGGGCTTCCTAGGACAAAATGTAGTAAATGGATTTCACCGCTACCTAACTCAAGATTCTGTGTTTGTTTACAACTTTGGAAAGTTATCTTTCACACCTATTCCAAAGCCCTACAACTAATCTAATGTAGCTTGCAAAGAGCCCTAGAAATAAAATTTTCTAGGTAGATTTTAATTAACTTATAAATTTTATTAAGTTGTTGTTACTCAAGAGGAAAAAGGTGTGGACTAAATGATGTTTTGACCGACTCTAAATAATGCAAATAAATGAGAATGCAAATATTTCACTTTGATTAAAGATATATTACGATAAGGAGAAAACGTTTATCATTCCCAGATGCACAATGTCCCAAGATTTTATTAAACTCGTCAATATCAAGATATTCAATAAATGAGCCAAAGAGACTATACACCAATACACCAAAAAATGCCCAAAACCATGCAATTTCTCTACTTCAAATGCAAGGATGCTCCCAATCTAATGCAAAGCAAGAAATTAAAAATTTTTGTTTTCAAAGATACACTAAAAGCAATATCGAGCTTCTTCAAAACAAAAACAACCCAAACTAAATTTTTTCTTTTAAAACGAACAAAAAAAGAAATGTTCTTTCACTAAAAAATTCTAAAGAAAAACAATGCTTTGTAACTGAAAGACACTCAAACCAAGAGATCAAATCTTTCAAAAGAAAACAAGCTAAAACAAAGTAAATATGGATAAAATCGGATTCAAAGATGATGTCAAGAAGACCGTAACTAGACTATAATCAAACCCAACAATTCACCCAAAAACCATATCTAAGATCTGGGCAAGGAAAACCACCAAAAGATAATTTTTTTCACAATCGTTGCACACTGTATGACTAACCTAGTGCGACAATTCTGATCTTCGCAGGTCACTAAAGACCACAGTGCGACAATTTCACATTGTCTTTCAAAGCAGGGTGAGTCGATCAAGGGAAACATGAAAAAAAAAAAAAACAAGAAGTTTTTCCAGTGAAATTAAACAGTAAGAAAGTCATTTTGGATCTCCCAGTGACTTAGAAAACAGAACCCAGGAAATCAAAGAAAGAAATTAAGACAAACTAGGAAAAATAAAATCCATTTTCCCCAGTATGGTCGCCAATTTTTTTCCAGGATAAATCGGCAAGTGCAGACACCAACTAATCTCCCTAGTTTCACCCCGAAACTAGAACAAAACAAACAATACAATGAACTTTCCTTAGATTTTAGATATCAAATAAGAAGAGGATCCAAAACATTCCTTTTAAATGTTGTAGAATTGACCTTGCCAATGTGATCCCAGCTCCTTCGTAAGGCTTATGGAGAAGTATCTGCAAAGAAACACAAGCCAACAGAGACAAGAATAACATAGTCTATTCGATATGAAAATATGTACATGATCAAGGAATCATACAATATGGAAAAATAACATTCATATAGGAAATAAAAAGTATATATGTATTAAAGAACGTGGAAAAAAGATACAACCATATGCCTTGATGTTGTCAGGTTCCTTCCTTCCCACACACTTCTGCTCCACGGATTCTATGACTGTAGATCTGACAACTACTTATGATCTCAGCTTGACAAAGTGAAACTAAAACCCACCATAGGCCCAAAAACTCCATATGAATTAGCTATAGCTAAATCTAATCCAAACTCTTGGCTAGACTAGTATCTCATTATCCAAATATTTGTAACTAAGTTGAAGTTCCAAAAATTCTCTAACCATTCCAAAGATTACCCAAAAAAGCTAACATTCCCATGAGAACTCCCCTCCTTTTATAAGTTGAAAAGGACAGGGTGAGGAGGTTAGGATGATCCCATGAGATCATGTATGTGACTCATATCCAAACCAATCAGAGGCCACCTCACCCTCGAAGCTTCTATTCTAGAAGCGTCGATAAGGTTCTCTTTTTCTTCGTACGAACGATTGTCGCACCCTTAACACTGAGAAAACTATGACAATGTCACATGCCATAGTGGTGCAACCTGTGTTGATCCTAGATCGTTGCACCCTTAACACTGAGAAAGGTGCGACAATCCTTCTTTACAAGGTTTTTTACAGAGGAAAAAAAAAATTCATCTCTCTAGGAAAGTTCATCTTCATTCTTCTTCCAGGATTAAGGCAATTTATCCTTCTAAAGACAAAGGATAGGTGTACATAATTAACAATCATAAGGGTGACGAAAATAATGTGTAACAAAAGGCTCCGATGAAGACGATGAAGATTTTCCTCCAAGTAGGTATTTTAAAGGAACTAATGAGGATAATGAATATTTTCCCTCAAGTGGGGATTTTAAAAGCAATGAAAATGATTATGATGATGGTGGATACTTTATTCCAAGTGGGGAATTTAAAGGCACCAATGGTTATGGTTTTCCTCCAAGTGAGGACTTTAAAGGCACCGATGATGGCATTGTTGATGATGAAGACATTACTCCCAGTGAAGAATTTAATTGCCCTGACAGTCTTCAAGGTCATGATGATTTTCCTTCAAGGGAATACTTTTATGGCAAATCCAATGACATTGGTGAGGATGGTAATAATTTTTCTACTGAGTTTGATATTCCTATTAGAAATGATATTGGTAGTGAAGATGGTGATGGGCCTAGGAATGACGATAATGTTCTAAGTCATTCAAGTACAACAAGTCAAGGTGGTCGACATTCTCTTGTTGGGTCTCATAACAATGTTGAGTATGATTATAGTGAGGATGATATTCCTTCTAGTGACGAGGATATTTATTCTAGTGAGGATGATGAAATAATGGAGAAATTGCAAACACAAATTGCATGTAGGACTAGGAATAGACCTTTTTATATAAATCCAAATCATTCCAGTTATACAAGGTCTAGGAAAGAATTTATCATGAGATCAAATTCCATCAATGATTTGATTTCAAGTGAATGTTGTCAAAATAAATGTTTGAAAGGTATATACTACATGTCTGCCTTAGAGAAAAAGAAGATATATTTTTCAATGAATAAAACCATTGAAAAATCATATTTAGTGTGGTGCAAGGTATGTACAAAGACATATTGCATTGGAAATATTTTACTTCGTAGAAATCCATTCAAAAAATTTCACTCAATTGGTAATATTTGTCTAGTAAGAATCCAAACA
The DNA here is from genome assembly GCA_010110895.2 of Picea sitchensis. Classification (NCBI taxonomy): domain Eukaryota; kingdom Viridiplantae; phylum Streptophyta; class Pinopsida; order Pinales; family Pinaceae; genus Picea; species Picea sitchensis. The sequence goes on along the minus strand of SNQJ01S0079484.1, from coordinate 26,452 downwards.
AGATAAAAAAAGATCCTACATTTGATTCAAAATTACATCATGGATGAGAGAGTGAGTCATTAACAAACACTACAATGTCATGGATGCATGACTTCTTTTCCAAACATGGAGAGTGTATGCTAGATAGAGACAATAAATATTCTATATAGTTTCTCAAGGTGAGAAATCTACAACTTATGCAAATAATATGCTGAAGGAAATGAAAATTTCATTACATATGCATATTTTATAAGCATACAAAAAAAAAACCAATTCAACAATGTCCATATTCCTAAGAAGTCAAGGATGAGGGTTTGCAGTGCATGTGCTTCTCTTAAATCAAGAAGAAATATATTTGAAGGGGTAGAAAGAGGTATGTATTTACAAACTTATTTGTTATAATTGGATAGTTATCAACTATGAAATTTTATTATGATTATTTTCATTTTATGTTATGTGCAGATTCCATTCTCAAAGAACTTCAAGAACATCACTATCAACAATCAAGTGAACGAAAAAAGTTGTAAAAACATAGAAAGAAGTGTCATGATGCTCCATATAAATACATATATTTTATAATTGATAGAATATATCAGAAACACACACTTCTGTCACATTTTGTCCATACACCAAAAAATTTAAAGGATGAGAATTTTATTCATTTTCACTTTGTTGGTTGTATGGTTTTTAATGGAAAAACATCTCCAAGGGTTTACTTCACAACTCCAAATATTCATAATCATGCAAATATTACCATCACCATAATTCATCATGTTCTTACTCACCGATTTGGTAATCTTCCTCAAGCTATGTATCTACAATTAGACAACACTAGCTGTGAAAACAAAAATCAAATTATGTTTGGATATCTAAGCATGCTTATTGAACTGGGAATATTTCAAATGCTAAAGGTTGGTTTCCTTGTTGGAAACACTCAAGACCATATTGATCAAATGTTTAGTCATTTTTTAGTAACACCGAAGAGGAATTATGTTGGGATTGTTCCATCATTAATTGAAACTATTAATAAATCATACTTTCTAGAGCTTGTTTTTCACATATTGAAAGAAACTATTGACATGCAGATATTTATTTATGAATCACATGGTGAAGAAAAGTGTATTGAAGAACTTAATGAAATTAGCTTCTAGCATCAATTCCGTGTAAAAAAAATTGATGGGAAAACACTTACATGGGGAAATAATTACTCAACTAGTGTAGAATGACGACCTTCACTAAGTTTATCTTGAACAAGAAAGATTGCATTGATAAGATGTTGGACCAGCTTAACAACAATGGGAGTTGTAATAATATTTGTAAAAACCACTAAGTTATTTTTCCTTTCATCCCAAGGATATATGGCCTCCCCAAGATTCATAAGGAAGGTGTCCCCCTTAGACCCATAGTCAACACCACTAGGATCCCTACCTATCAACTTGCCAAACACTTGGCTCACAAAATCAAGCCTCTTGTTGGTAATACCGATTCTTATGTGAAGGAATCTACTTTATTTGTCAATAAAATCTAAGATATCAAACTTGCTTCAGGAGACCTTCTAGTAAGTTTCAATGTAGCCTCCTTTTTTACAAAGATTCCTATTGATGAGGCCATATATGTGATCAATAAGAACACTGACCAACATACTACACAGTTAGTTGGGATATGTCTTAGATCCTCATTCTTTAGTTTCTAGGGAAAGATATATGAATAGACTTGTGTGATATCCATGGGATACCCCCTTTCTCCTATTGTTACTAATATATTCATGGATGATATTGAAAACAAAGCTCTTACTTGATCCCCTCTTCAACCCAAAGTATGGCTTAGATTAATCAATGATACCTTTTTCATTTGGCCCCATAGCCATGAAAATTTCGAAAGATTTAAGGATAACCTTAATAGTCAATATGAATACATAAATTCACCATGGATATTGAAGTGGATGGAGGCCTTCCCTTTTTAGATGTACATGTCACTAAAAATAAAGATGAATCTTTGGCCCACCAAGTGTACAAAAAAAAGACCCACAAAGAGTAATATCTCCATGATGAGTCACACCATCATCATGATCATAATATCAGAGTCCTCAACACTCCAACCACTAGAGCCTTGATAATTTCTAGTGAATATCATTTAGATGATGAAAATGTAATGTCCCCACTTTGGGACATCATCACAGGGCAGAGACTTATGATGACCAGAGTAGCCAGATGGATGTTATAGAAAGTACAGGGGTATTTGAGAGGCATTGTGGGGTCCAGTTGG
>SNQJ01S0079484.1:0-15923 GCA_010110895.2 Picea sitchensis | reverse complement strand
TCTCGAAATGGGATCAGCAAGGTGACTGGGCAGGATGGGATTTCCATGGAATCCCAACTAGATTATCTCTGCAGCAATCCAGGATCGAAGATCTATTGGAGGACGCTGCCCCTGTCAACAGATTCATGAAAGACAGATGGGGATGGGGCCAGACATGTGTATACACCACAACGGGAGGATATAGAGCATTGCAGGCATCAAGAAATAGTAGTCAAACTCTGGCCTTCTGGAAAAGCGTCTGGGATCCTCTAGCTATACCAAAAGTAAATTTCTTCTTCTGGACCTTGGCGCACAACAAAATTCTTACAGGAGATAATCTGGAGAAAAGGAACATATTGGGGCCACACAGATGCGTGTTATGCTGCAATAATCTCGAAACAACTCAACATATTTTTATGGACTGCACTTATGCCAAAGAGGTTTGGGGCATCTTTCTTCAGGATTTTCAGATTACAATTCCTCCTCAGAATTTTTTTGCGGAACTATTCGCCTCCTGGAGTCTTATCTATCCACGACGAATTCCCACTAAATATTTCTGGAGAAAAATTTGGACAACGATACCCAAATATGTTTGCTGGAAGCTTTGGTTGACACACAATCAGTTGATATTTAAAGAAGAGAGGCATTCTCCCTTGCAAGTAGCAACAAAAGATAAATCCTTCCTTTTGGAAGCGGCCCAACAGAAGTATGTTAAAGAGGCCCCTTCGTTACTTCCCGAGGAAAAGAGGTGGCTAAGTCCTCTTGTGCCATTTCCGAGAAAGCAACCCCTTTCCCCAAAAACAGGCAAACATGAATGGTGAATAAGAGACGATGACGACAAATTCCAGTCATGGTGGAGGTCTAAAAAAATAACCACAATCTTCTTTGATGGGGCGTCCAAAGGAAATCCCGGTGCAGCCGGCGCTGGGGGGGTCATCTACTCCCCGGATGGGTCAACAAAAGATTGTTTCTGCTGGGGACTAGGACAGAAATCCAACAACCAAGATGAGATGCTAGGGCTTACCAAAGCTTGCCATATTTCCAGAGAAAAAGGAGTCAAAGACCTCCAAGTATTTGGAGACTCAGAGATAATAATAAAAAACTTAAACATGGAGGCTTGGTTCAACAATGCCAGTCTAAACAAAGTCTTGGATAGATTGAAGAGAGTCCTGCTAGAATTCAATTCGTGCAAGTTTTACCATATTTTAAGAAACTCAAACAGTGAAGCTGATCAGTTGGCTAACAAAGGCAGCGCACTCATGAAAGGGTTGCTAATTGTAAACAACGAAAATTACGTTCAAATCCACTGAAATTGTTGTAATTCAAAAGCATCATGAATACTATATTGTAATAGGGGTTGCCTCGGCAAAGACCCATTTTCTTCCCAGATAAATAAATCCTATATCCGTTTCAGTTAAAAAAAAAATACATTATTATTAATTTTTTAATTTTCTTATTCTTTTTATCAATATTTCTTGTTATTTTCCTTTTGTTTTTTCTTGTTTTCTAAAAAAATGTTATTCATTAGTTTTCCTTAATATACTTTTCTTATTTATAAAAATTGTTTCTATTTAGATTGTACTGTCAACTTTTTAATTTTATACTTTGTTCCTTTATTGGTTCTTATTAATATTTCAGGTAGATAATATTTTCTTTATTCATGATTGACCACAATAGCTTGGTTTGAAATGTTGATTCATAAAATTTTATGTGATGAATTCGAAAGATCTCTCTCACCACAACATTAATCACATAAATATGAGAACTGAAAAAAATGGTGTTGATTGGTTGCACTGTTTTTAGATTTGATGGTTGATTTTAAGTTTTGGTTGCAATAGTACCAATTGTTAAGGCTCTGGTTTAAAATGAGCTATAATTTCAACTTTAAAAACAAATTTCTTTTGGTACTACCACTTTTTGATTTAGGTGTTGATTTTAAGGTTTTCTTAGCAACAATATGGGATTTTAAGGCCATGCTTGAAAACTGTTATAATTTTAACCCTAAAAAAAGGGTGCTACTTGTAGCACCACTTTTTGTTTCAAGGGTTGATTTTGATGTTTTTGACGCAAAAATATGGGTTTTAAGGGCTAGAATTCTCATTTTGTGATCATAGTTCTCGTTAAGTCAATACCTTTATTTTCACCATGTGAATGAAATAACTCAACTATGATTAGACCAAATGGAAAGCAACAAACAAATATATAATCAAATTAAAAAAGTAAAAAAAAAGGAACATCATACAAAACTAGTGGCTGCGGTGGTTGTAAGATTATTACCCTTGTCATACTTGTATCTTGACACTTGCAAGCTCGTGCTTAAACTTGTGAAAACTTGTATTATTCATATTTCATTTCTTACAAGTATAATTGAAGGACAGATATGCATAATGATAGAAAATGTATGACATGAATTCATATGTTTCGTGCAAAATTCTCACAAAGCATAAGAAGGAAACAATTGGATCATGATCAATTGGATGTGGGTAGGATATATGGAGCTTACAATGTTCAATAGGTAAATTTATCCACTGCAATTAATATCAACTTTTTTGTTTGGCCTATATTTGTATGATATCTCTTGTAGTTTTTGTGATTGCATGTAGATTGCTCGTTTTGTGGTGGGGAGTTTGAACGTGTTTCTTGGAAACAAAGGATCTTATTATTCATTATGTCTTCATCAAGAAGGATATCATCAATGTGTGCTTCCACACCATACATGGTTGAAGTTGTGACTAATAGACTATCTATACATGAAAGTGATTTTTGCATAGCTTCTAATTTCCACAATGCATTTGTTGTTAATCATTCCATTTTATATGCTATTTTTTTCCAAAATGTAAATTGTTATGTGTTAATTTGTTAATAGGATATATTGAATCCATGCTTTTCATTTGTGATAGTGTTGTGTATACTAGATCATGTGTCATTATTCCAATAGGATTAGAATCAAGTTTGTCTAATGTCAAGCCTTAGGCTCTATGGATTGTTTTAGCACAAGCTAGCTATATTGGAAATTGTTTTCCCATCGTGATTTCAAACTTGGACCTATTCACTGATAATGGATTTGCATTGTGTAGTATTCACATTCAAGTTGGTGATATCTCCTTGTCATATATTCTTGGAACTTGTTTCTTTGTAGTTCTCTAGTTGTTGGATCTAGGAAGTTTAATATTCAAATATATATGTATCTTCATTTTAATGTATGTACATATTCAATATTCCATCAAGGCCATTGAAAATTCCATCCTCTGTTGTAGTTTCCAACATATAGCTCAACCAAGACAATGTTTTACTAGATTTTCCGATGGCAATGTTATTCTTTTGTCATAAGGTTCTCTTAAAGGGAACTATTAATATTTTTTTTTTTCCTTGAGCTAGTATAAAATGGCTAAGACTGCATGATATGCACAACTTCATGTGTAGAAATTTGTTGCAAGTTTAATAATGCTTTTCCAATTCTACTACTTGTTGCGATAGTATTGACATTTGTTTTGATGGTCCTTTCACATATGCTTAGACATCAATTCCATTATTTTGTCAAGATTTGTCATGCAAGAGGTACAATATTTTGATGCAGCATAAAACTCAATCACGAATTGCAAATATGTGTTTGCATTCCAAATTATTGGAATATGTCAATCAAATCTATTAGTCCACATGCCTAGTCATCTCCTTTTAATATAATCGTTATTCAATTTAAGCTAGATTTGAATGCATGTACATAGTCATTTTTTGTCCAACCCACAATGTCCAAGAAGTTATCAAATGTATGTGTCATCATATGTTGCATTTTTAAGACTACCAAATATCAACTTTCTATTTTCCTTCATCGTATTATTGCCAAAATTTCATGGGTTTAAGTATCCTTGTTTCTTTCATCGAGGAATCAAGAAATTGATTCTACAATGTGAATTTTTACTTTTCCAACACTTTCTTATGTGATGATGTCATTTGACTACATCAAATCCATTCACAACTTTTATTGAATAAAAAACACATGTATCTATCCACAAATACATGGATCTATCCATGTGAATTTTAACTTTTCCAACACTTTCTTGTGTGATGATGTCATTTGACTACATCAAATCCATTCACAAGTTTTATTGAATCAAAACACATGTATCTATCCACAAATATCTATATTTTAGGTGTATTTGTTCCATAGACCAGTGCATTATTTACCCATAACAATCCATGGCCGTGTTGGCTCTCTTTGATAGGAAATGTATAGAAATAAAATCAAACATAACAGTACAAGGTAGAAGATAAAGCATTTCAATTAATATAAATAACATTTGCATCCAACCTTAGATGGCGGTCTAATGGACAACAAACCGAACAAAACCTTTTAAATAAACGTGAGGATCTCAACTACCCCCAAAACTTTAACCAATAACCAATAACCAATCTAACAACTAGTTTAGTGTTAATTAAACAACACTTTTAGTTCATGAGTATGTATGAAACTATACTCTAAAGTTCTAAAACCTTTTTGGATAATCATGGATGACTATGCCCCCTTATATCCAAAAAGTGTACGAGAAAGGTGCTGGAGTATGTTAAGCATTTCCAATGCTCCTCCTATGTTCTATGCATTGATATGATGATGTTTGAGTGTAAATCACCCCACCATACATATAAATCAAATGTGCACTGATAAAATAAGTGTTTGGAACATGTGTGACAATGTTTAAAGCATGTCAACTATTACTTAAATCAACTCATTAACACTGAAACCTATAAGATTGCTAGTATCTACCATAGCTTGTTGCCCAAAAAAATTTGACGATCTTGGGGAACTCAAGAACCTTCCAAAACCTTGAAAAATAAGTGGTCTAGATAATATATCTTGAAAACCTCAACATCTTGAGCAATTCAAATCTCGAAAACCAACCTCTATTATTTTACCCCATGTCATATAACAGTTAGGGAAGTGTTGAAACTCAACAATCATGATAATCCCATAGGAATTGAAATGGTAGTCCAAAACACTATAGCTCATGCCAAAATTCACAAATAGGCTCAAAAATAGAATCTATACCGTTAATCATCAAAAGTTATCAAAACCTATCGAAAACTGTGATGCACTTGACCTCTTTATGCTTTCCCCAAAACAAAATGATTTATGTGTCCCCTTTATTCAATTTTGAATAAGATATTCAATTACAAATAAATTTCTTCTTTTCAATAAGTTTATAATTTCCATTTTACAAATAAAAACAACCTTTTCACCTTGTAAAAAAAAGTTAATAAAAATTGCCTTTTTCACTTTGTACAAAATAATTTAGTTTTACAAATAAAAACTACCTTTTCCCTCTATACAAAAAAATGATTAAAAACAATCTCCCCCTTTTCAAATGCTTCCCAATTATCTTGCAATTGGGAGAATGGAACTCTCACGATGTGTATTGATTAGAAGTAGCTAAATAAAGTCACAATGAAGAAGACATATCTATTGACTCTAATCAATGATTTGTTTGACCAAATGAAGGGGAAAGTTTTATAAAATATTGATTTAAAATATGGATATTTCACAATGAAGAACAAGTATCTATTGCCTCAGATCAATGACTTGTTTGATCACCTCAAGTCAATGACGTGTTTGACCAAATGAGGGGGGAGAGTTTTATAAAATATTGATTAGAGATATGGATATTAAAGAACAAGACATCTATAAGACAATTTGCAGAAACCATAACACTATGATCCCCTTGGAAAACATGTTTGAACCTTATACTTGATTCAAATTTCAATGTAAAATACTTGCTTATACCCCACACACTAAAATACTCCTTATCCAAAGCCCACCGTATATTTGAATTACATTTGTATATTGCATTATGGTGTCTCATCTAAGCCCATCACATGGATTCAATTCAACCATATAATTTGCTTGGAATAACTTTTAGTTGTTGTTCCTTGCTTCTACTAGTGTATAAGTAATGTGTCCATGCTTTCACTACCAAAGGTACCACACGATTATGATGTTTCTTTCATATGTCATATAGACTTTCCTCAGTTCATCCATTACATAATAGCATTGACACGCACATCTTATTTAGCAGTTTCATATGTCATATAGACTTTCCTTAGTTCATCCATTACATAATAGCATTGACACACACATCTTATTTAGCAGTTTCATATGTCATATAGACTTTCCTTAGTTCATTCATTACATAATAGCATTGAAACACACATCTTATTTAGCAGGATGTCAATTTCCTATTAGTTCATCCATTACAAAATCATCTAGAAGAAATCACATTAAATAATTGTCAACATTTAAAAGAATTATCTAGTACATATTAAACTTTTGAATTAAAAAAAAAAAAAAAAAACTTAAATTAACTAGTTTCTAGCTTTGAGGTTAGTTTCAATCCATTATTACCAGACCATCCTATTTATTTGGGATTAGAAGGTGATTCATGCCATATCTACAAAGGCTAAGTATTTTGCTGGATCTATTTTCCTTTGTTTTATAAATTGAATAGGGTTTGCACTTATAAAATGTACAACAAAAGAATTTATTTTCCATTTGTGAATTTTTCTTCTCATACACACGTTTCCTTTAGAATTTGTAGTACAATAACTGTGGAAAATAAATGCTTCCACTACCAAGGTTGCAAATGCTTTCCCTTTGAAATTCATAGAGAAATAACTATGGACCTAGTCATCACTGTTAACACTACATTTGAATTGTTTACAATCACATGAGGTCGAGTTATGATGTTATGATGCACTGGCCATATTTTAAAATAGCCCCACATTTTGTGAAGAAAATGATGGGTGTGAATAAAATGATGGGTTTGATTATCTAGGACTCAAAAATTATGAATGCAAAATTCCATGAATTTATATTATGATGATCTTATTAACATCTCTATGTAACTTGGTAGGTGGGAGAAATTTTGGGGAGGTATTAGATATGTGCCTAGCTAAGGTATCCTTATGTTTCGATGCATGGTGCATGACCTAATACTACCACATATACTTGAACGAGCAAGTGTATGTGATGTTAATATTAAAATCAAAATATTTGCATGCAACATTACATGTTATATTTAACAAATACACCATTTTAAATTTAAGAATTTTGCGATCGATATTATTGTTTAAAAGGTTTTCCAGAATCATCACAATCATTTTTATTTATCAACATTTTATACCAACAATTGTGGTCCATCATCAGGAAATAAACAATGAGAAATAAAAATGATTGCAATAGTTTTGAGAAGCTTTTCAAACAAAAATACAACATTTTTATAGTGATGTATACAAACGTGTTTAACATGGCATATTGATGCAGAGATTTTCCGAGGGTCATAACTTTTGACTCGGTAGGGATGAAATTTTATAGGGAGTTGCGTCTCGAAGACTTCATTGCCATGCTAATATAAACCTTTAGGTTAGACATTGTTTCAACACTTTTCCAGGGCCAAATTCCTTCATATAAGGCCTCAAATTAGGGTTTTAGTGTTTTTACGGGAATTTAAAATTTAAAATTTAAAATTATCTCTTAGTTTATGAACTTAATCAAAAAGTGAATTGAAAAATAGTGTCACTCTAGTTATCTCTTAGTTATTGGTCAATTTTAGATTCATGCGAGAATTTCCTAAAATTAGCCGTTTTTCTAAAATTAGTTGTTTTTCTAAAATTAGTTGTTTTCAAAAATCTCAGATAGTAATTATAAGGGGTTGAACTTCCATTGTAACGGTAAGGATGGAGAAGGAATAAAAAGATAGTTATTTCCCATTCTCATGTGTTTGCATGGTTTTTAGATTTTGTGAATGAATGCAATTTTATTGGTTACATTATCTGGTATCAGAGCAGGAAGATGGCTAGGAGAGGAAGAGGAAGATCAGGGCATCTTGCTCAGATGCGTAGAGATATGCAAAACCTCCAAAGGAAAGTAGAAGATATTACAAATGTGTTGTGTAGTCAGAGAGTAATACAAAGAGAAGTGTCTTATTAGGGGATAGTCCGAGGAGATGTAGATAAGCATACATAACATGAAGAAGAACATGAAGAACATGAAGAAGAACAATTAGAGTGCATGAATTTTGAAGAAATGATTCTCAGGGCTATAGAAGGAAGAAATGATAGGATCAAGATGGAAGTTTCAGAATATGCAGAGAATCCTAAGCTAAAGGAGTTAATAGATTGGATGAACACCATATATATATTTTTTGAATGGCAGCCTATGCTAAAGGAAAAGAAGGTGAAATTTCCATGCACCAAGTTGAAGGGTCATGCCATGATCCTGTGGGATCATGTGCAGAAAGACAAAGAAAAAAAAGGAAAAGATAAAATTAGGACCTGGAGCAAGATCGAAAAAAAATTGCGATATTTTCTTTTTCCTCTGGACTATGCCCAAACCCTTTTCGTAGATTTCAAAAATCGAAGCGAAACCTGTCCACTGTGGAGGAACTCACAAATGAGTTTTATCAGTTTTCCATTCACATGGATCACCAAGAAACTGATGAACAACTAGTTGCAAGGTATGTGAATTGTTTACAATTTTCTATTCAAGATGAACTGAGCATGCATAGGGTTTGCAATGTGGAAGATGCATAGCAATTAGCCTTAAAGGCCAAGGAAAAGAAAAACCAACAATTTTCTCAAAGGAATAGAGGATCAAGGAGGGGTACATCGTCTGCCTCACAAGGTGGTTTTAACTATGGTAGAGGTGAAACATCCCAAGGAGCTGAGAAAGCAAAAGATACTCGACAAGATAACTTGAATCAACCATAAGGAAGAGGATTTTAGAGGGGTAGAGCTTACAATGGTGGAAGAGGAGGACCTTATGTGTGTTTCAAGTGTGGTGTAGAGGGTCATGGAGCATTTGAATGCCCAAAATTATAACATGAAAGAGATGAAGCAAGGACAACAACCTAGTTTGAACATGGTCCAAGATGAGAATGAAGAAGAAGGAGTTGAATCTAGAGTCCCGCCTGATATGGGGGAGAGTCTCATGATACGAAGGTTAATGATGATTCCCAAAAAAGAGAAAAGTCAGAGTAGCGACAATGAAGATTCTTGGCTTCAGAAAAATCTTTTCGAACCAGATGCACTTCTAGGGGAAAGGTATGTCAAGTTATTGTTGATAGTGGAAGTTGTGAGAATATGGTTTTTAAAGAGATGGTAGATAAGTTGAAATTACGTTGTGAAACACATCCCTATCCTTACCAAATTGCATGGTTCAAAAAGGGGAATGAAGTCACCATTAATAAAAGATGTTTGATCAAGTTTTCCATCGGTAAGACTTATAAAGATGAAGTGTGGTGTAATGTCATTTCGATGGATGCATGTCATCTGTTATTGGGGATGCCTTGGAAATATGACAGAAAAGTCATGCATGATGGAGGAGGAAAGAATACCTACACCTTTTGGAAGGATAGATCGAAAGTCATCTTATTTCCCCTTAAGGATGAGGGAAAAACTAAGAATATGTTATTAGAAAGAGAGTTTGTTAAGGAAATGTTGTTAGAAAGAGAGTTTGTTAAGGAAAAGAAGGCAACATGATTATGCTATGAATTAATAATGAAAAAATGGAGCCATGGGAAGACATACCCAATTCCAAGTTACTAGAAGAGGGATATTCAACATCACATTGATCTAATCCTAGGATCATCTTTACCTAATTAGGAATCCTATAGGATGAGTCCTACACAACATGTAGAGATCAACTGGAAAGTGACAAAACTTATAAACAAAGGTTTGGTAAGAGAAAGCATGAGTCCATGTGCTGTACTAGCATTGTTGACTCCCAAAAAGGATAATACATGGAGGATGTGCATAGATAACAAAGCAACCAATAAATTTACCATTAAATATCAGTTTCCTATATCGCACTTGGAAAACATGATGGATGTGCTAGCTAGAGCTAAATACTATTAATATTGATTTGCGAAGTGGATACCACCAGATATGGATTCACAAAGGGGATGAATGGAAAACTTCCTTCAAGACCAATGATGGACTATATAAATGGATGGTGATTCCATTCGGGATATCCAATGCACCTATTACTTTCACTCGGTTGATGAATAATGTTCTTCGACATTATATTGGTAAGTTTGTTGTCATTTATTTTGATGACATCCTAGTTTTCAGTAACAACAAAGAAGATCACTTGCAACATTTAAAAATTATATTGGATGTATTGAGAAAACATCAACTTTATGGAAACCTGAAGAAATGTAGGTTCTTGCAAGAAAGTTTGGTATTTCTTGGTTTTGTCATCTTGCCAGAAGAATTCAAGATGGATTTAGAGAAGGTCAAAGAAATTTTGGAGTGGCCTAGTCCTAGGAGAATAACATAGGTAAACAATTTTCATGGGATGGATACCTTTTATCGAAAATTTATTCGAAATTTTAGTAGTATTGTAGCACCCATAACAGATTACACTAAAGGAAAGACATTCATGTGGACCAACGAAGCTGAGGACAATTTTAAGTTTCTAAAGAAGAAGGTAACTGAGGCACCCATATTAGCCTTACCGGGTTTTGATAAAGTATTTGAGGTAGACTGTGATGCTTCACATGTAGGCATTGGAGCTGTACTTAGCCAAGCAGGTAGACCAATTGCATTCTTTAGTGAAAAATTGAATGAGGTAAGAAAGAACTACTCCACATATGATGTAAAATTTTATGCAATTGTGCAAGCATTGCGACATTGGAGGCATTATTTAGTGCCAAAAGAGTTGGTGTTATTTAATGACCACATTGCATTAAAATATGTAAACACCCAAAATAAATTGAATAGTCAACATGCAAAATGGGTCTCTTTCTTACAAAGATACACCTTTGTTTTGAAGCACAAATTAGGACGACATAATCAAGTTGCAAATGATTTGAGTCGATGCACTGTTCTTTTGACAACCATGGAAAATCAAGTAATTGGGTTTTCTACATTAAAGGATCTCTATGCATATGATAATGATTTTCGCGATATTGCGGCAACGTTGAAGAATCGAGTCACTGGGAACATGGATCTTAATCAGAGTGAATATTTTATGCAAGATGGCTACCTATTCAAAGGAAAACAACTATGTATTCCAATTGGTTCAATGAGGGAATATATTATCATAGACCTTCACAATAGTTGTTTGGGAGGACATTTTGGAAAGTATACGACAATAGCCTTAATCTAAGATAAGTATTACTAGCCGAAGATGAAAAAGGATATAACCATGTATGTGGCACGATGTAGGATTTTCCAAATGGCTAAAGGACACTCACAAAACACATGGTTGTATATTCCATTACCAGTGCCCACAGGCCCATGGACAGATCTGAGTATGGATTTTGTGTTGGGGCTCCCAAACACACAATGAGGTAATGATTATATTTTTGTGGTTGTTGATAGGTTCTCTAAAATGGCTCATTTCATTGCTTGCAAGAAAACTAGTGATGCATAGAGGGTGGCATAATTGTTTTTTTCAGAAGTTGTTAGATTGCATGGGGTTCCAAAAAATATTACCTATGATAGAGATACTCGGTTCTTGGGTCATTTTTGGAGGAATTTATGGAAGAAGGAATAAAAGAGAGTTATTTCCCATTATCGCATGTTTGCATGGTTTTTAGATCTTGTGAATGAATCCAAGTTTATTGGTTACATCACATATCTTATCATTCCTATTGTCTAACTTCAAGAAAATGAATGATAGAGAATTGCATAACTTGTTGCGTTCATCCTTATACTACATGGCAATGAATGCTTGCCTTTCTCACAACACTTGCAATGCAAGTTGTCTGACATGGTCAAGGCCACAACTTAGTACAATATGTTGTGGCATAAGAAGAATTATATGGCAATACACTTGGTATTGATAGTAGGATTTGGAGGAAGCATTACGTATGTGCATGTAAAACATGGTTCTTGGTTGACAAACATGATTTTTTTTATATTTGATTAATTTTTTGTAAATATTTATCTCAAGAATGGACTACATGGAAACATATAGTTTATTCTAGACAATAGGTTGGCACATGAAAATAGCATAATATCACCCCTACAATGACCATCGAATGACATAGGCATGCGTGTAGAGAAGCTTATTTACTTAGTAGGAAGGTGCTAGGGATTGTAATTGAAGATTAACCCTAGGGTGACATGAAAATGACATGCATGCATAGAAATGAATCTTAGGAGCACAAGTTTGATCTAATTTTCCAATTTCAAGGCTGATGCCTATTTTTAGTTAATTAGTTCTTTGATACTTGCTATTGAATCTCAAATTTATGGTATTTTTTGTTTTTGGGTTGCAATTTTTTTTTTGGCACTCTATTGGATTTCTTAGTTGTAATGTTATTTTTTTGGAATTTTTTTAGATTGCAAGCTATTGTTGTTCTTAATTCATTGCATTTTTTGGGTCAAATTTATTGTGATTTGAAGTGTTATTTGCAATTTGATAAACAAGTTTAGTCAAGGGTTTAATTTCTATTGACTAACAATTCGAGTTTGATCACATATGTAGCTAGACTAAACCTCATTTTGAATATTTTTGACATTGAAAAGAAAATGAGCTTTTAGATGGCCTTCAAATAACATGGTGCGCTTATTCCTTCATGTTTGAAAGCAAAGACAATGTTTCAAATCCAACACTAGGGTTATAAACAAGGGTTTTCTAGGGCTATGAAAAATATGATATCTTGCAAGAACATAAAATATAGTATTGAAAAATTATGTTGTGAAATAATTTCGAAAACTTTGTTGAGTATAGCTATGTTGATGTATGCAATTTGTACTCCAAGTTGAATTTCTTACAATAAATTGCAAGATTAACACAACAAAGTAGAGAATAGAACTTCATTTACCTATAGTAAACCAAATCATGGAAGAAAACTCCGAAACCTAAAACCCCTTGTTTCTGTTTCTCACTAGACTTATCATAAACTATAAACATGTAATGGTTATGAAGTTTATAGTACTACATGTACTTCTATGCATTGTTATGAATTGTGAATTCATTTTATTTTGGTCATAAAATATATTATTTTGTAAGGTAAATGTACCTTATTATTGCTTATTGAGTTGCATTTCTACAACTACTTCTATTGGAGTTATGAGGGTGACTATATTTTTATTGCCCAGAAGAAATCATGGTGCTATGTTTGAAGAGGATGTTGGAAAAAGTTAAAGAGTGGAATGGAAAGGTGACTGACACATAAATAATAAGAAGAGACCGTGTTAGGGTTCATGAAGTACCTCACGCTAGGCACACCTCACTATTAAAAAATATCACTATGACATAAGGTTTGTAATAACAGGTTGTAGTGATTTAATAGGGGTATCCATGCATCCACTTGGGAGTCTCCAACTCATTATTAGGGACCCACTTGGGAGTCTCCAACTCACGCTAGGCACACCTCACTATTAAAAAATATCACTATGACATAAGGTTTGTAATAACAGGTTGTAGTGATTTAATAGGGGTATCCATGCATCCACTTGGGAGTCTCCAACTCATTATTAGGGACCCACTTGGGAGTCTCCAACTCATTAATTAGGGACCCATGTACTTATAAATGAGGTTTCACAAATGATTGCATGAAAGCATGGTTGTTTGAAAATTTGATTTGTGAACTTTGACAATAAAGTTAAGAATTTCATACACAAGATAAAGCATACACCAAGTTCATGTTGAGAACCTTGACTTGTGTCTAATTACTGCAACCCTTATATGTTATATTGTTCATTCCTCCACACTAATGATAAGCCAAGAAGCTGAACCCTTAATGGACCCTTAATCTATTAATATAAATATTAATATAAAATAAAATGTATCAATATAAAAACAATTTTGATCGATTTAAATATTTTTTTTTTATTAATTTTCCAAATTCCTCAAGTATTTCCTTACATTTGCTTTTTCAATACTTTATCTTGATCGCAATATTCAACACCTTTGTTTAGATGTTTACACAACTTTTTACTTTTCGTCCTATTTGCATTTGAAATAACAAAAAGACCTCAAATTGTTACTACATTTAAAGGCTCCAAAATTTCATCATAAAGCATAAGAATATAAGATATTTGGTAGTGTTTTCAACGTATGCATTTTCTTTTGCAATGTTCAAGTGATATCTGAAAATGATACCATATGACTTGCTGAGAATTATATTTAATTATCACATAGGATATTAGGCCCGTGCTAAAACGTGTGAGTTTTAATAAATATTATTAATCCATATCGATAAACATCATGTTAAATATTAGTGTTGTTTTGTTCAATCTCAAAGTCTTTTAATAAAACTTTGCACGTAATAAATTTTCAACATTAGAGAAAATCGTGTACTTATAGAGAGTAAATATTCTCCACTACAACAATGTAGTGGTTTGCATAGTGTACTGAAGAGATTGCGATTCAACATAGCCATTTGGTACATAGGTTTTTTTAAGCAATTCACTCAAAATTTTATTTTCATGTTTAAATAGTACTTTTATCTCATCATATATAAAAATTCAGAATTAATACCAAGAATTATTCATTAACAGGTGAGGTTATTGGTGATTACATGTAAGATGTTACAAGTAATGTGTTATAACATATTACATGTAATGTGTTATAACATATTACGAGCTTTGGAATTTAGAGAAAATAAATACAACCATGAAAACTTCTATCAATTACCTTTGCTTCAAACCATCCAACATATTGGAAGTACTTCTAGCAATCTCCTTTTCCTCAAACCGTTCATCATATTGGAGAAAACTTCTATTGATTATCTTTGCCTCGAACCATTCAACATATTGAAATTTAAAGTAATGATTTAAATCAAGAGTAAGAGTGATGTCAAGAAACATTACAAGGTGGTGAGTGAAAGCAATTGTAAATAGTAAGTCGGTGGTTACAACAAAAGAAATGGGAAAGGGAGTTGTTGGATAATATATTATTAATGGTAGAGAACTTTGAACATTAGAGTAGGCTTTGTTACCCCCTTAGCCTAGGGGTAACTAAGGAGATGATGTCTCGAGGCCCGCAAGTAGAAGACATGGAGTGCAGAGAGCCAAATGATCAGTTGAGCCCACATATGAGCAGATAGAGCCCCTCCTCTCCACCATACATTACCATTCATCATCAACAACATAGCAACATATGCCACACCAGCCTGGTCTATAGAGCATAGAAAATCTTGCTTCATGAGGTAACAAGTCCAGTCTCATGGTAAGTGTCACTTTAATAACTGAAGCATCTGAGCATGTTGCAAAGATTCCTTTCTTGATTATGAAACATTTTCTTGGAAATTATAACTTATTCCTTATTTCACCTTGGTGGTTGACATGGTTTCCTAGTAAGTGGGTCACCCTTGGGAAAATGGTTGCTACTGGGGGGTCTCCTTGAAGGGTCGTCATACCATTCCCGCTCATACTTCCCACCTTCCACACATCTTCCCCTCTATTTCCTCATATTTTTGGTTTTTGGGTTCGTTGACCCCAAGAAGGGATTGTACCTCATTTTAAGGGAAGAAGGGGCTGAAGGCCCAGAGGTGTTGTAGCTAGCACTGTAAAAGTAAAAATCCATAATATATCCTTTTAGATTCTCAACCTAAGGTCCCAAGAGAAACAAAATGCTTCTCCATAAAAATGAAGGAGCTTAAAAATAAAATAAATAAAAATGTCTCGCTTGATGGGGGAATGCATTGCGATGTCTTTAATTTCCAGTGCATACAAAACTCAATGTTTTCTAACTTCAAGTGGAATTGAAATGCTCTTTTACTTTCCATTGCACATAACACTCAATGTTCAGACCATAAAAAATGAAACAGAAATAGAGGGCTTGGAAAAATGTTGCATGTTAAGCCCTAATGTTGGCTCATTAACCCTTAATTGGGGCATATTATATTAGTAATGTTATTTTATTTATGTCGGCTTTAGGCCATTAGTTGTAATTATACCTCCTAGTCTCCTATATATACCAAGGAGACATTTTCATT
>SNQJ01S0079482.1:79636-93480 GCA_010110895.2 Picea sitchensis | reverse complement strand
TTTCATAGACAAATGAATGCTATGATACAGAGGAGGAAACGAGTGTTGCAAGTAAGAAAAATTAGTTCCACCAGTGGAACATAGCTATGCTCAATGCAAGGAGATGCATGCAGGATATGGACACTTGGGGGAATGTTCCCTCCTAGGTACAGGGTGTCAAGTTGCGAAGGATATTAAAGAGGCTCTTCTTGGTTGAGGATGCAAAAACTGTTGAGGCAAACGGTTTATAACGCAAAGAGAGAATCGGGTATAGGATCAATACTGCAAGCAAGGGAATGAGATGCAATCACAACTTAACACCAAAAAATGTTTTTTTTTATGAATTTTAGTCTACTTGATGTGAAAAATGGATAAACTTGTGCCAAATAGATGTCCTTTCAAATCCAATTTACAAGTGTGAAAGAGACAAGTTCACTCGGCAATATTTTCTCTTTTTTAAGACTAGTTGGAAAATAGCTTAAATTAAACTCGGTTGGGAGTCCTCGGGGTATAAGGAAACATGTTTATGAGTGAGAAATGAGGCTCAACATAAATTCATGTACTATCTATGAGGGACTCTCGGTCCTATGGAAAAAATCTATGCATGGGAACCAAATGAAACAGGGGATCTAACTAGGGCACCTATGTTCGGTAAGTCTCTACCATATGATAACGACATGACTTATATCATATGGAAGGTCCAGTGTCGCAACAAATAGGTTTTTACCTAAGGCATAAAAAGTGAGAATTATAGGATGATGTGAAAATGCATGATGGAATGGATACCTATCCTATATGTTGGGTAGTGAAAATACCTACCCATGGTGATGAACAACCAATATAACGTTGAAATATGTAAGAATCCCTGGTGAAAACTACAAAAACCAACTCAATCCATCTTCGTATTAGTCCATTAGGCTAAAAACTGACTCAAAAGTATAGAAAGTGGGTAAAACTTGTTTATAAATAGTAACAAAACCAAACATTACTATACCATTTTGACTTTTTACCCAAATAGTGAAAATTGGACCAAAATACCTCTGAGATTTAACTGGTGATTGCAGGAGCATCAAGTGACGAAAACATAAACTATCTAGACCAGGTAATTCATCTTCCCCTTCTCTTCATTTCTAGTGGATTAAATTTTTAAATTAGGTTTCAAATTTTGAGTAATTTAGGGCATAAATTATATAATTTGGTACACACAGGATGTCTCTTATCGAGTTAGGTATACGATGGGTTATACGTGACTGAGAAAACAATAGGGAATGTATACCCAACCCTATACATGATTGTAAGTGAATAATCGCATGTACAAGCACACAATCAATGATTTATATGGTTGCTAACTCAAATTTTGACTTTTCTCGGGCAGGATGATTCTTGAATGGAGGGAAAGAAAGCAGGAGGAGGTCGATCCTATTATGGATAGAGATTTGGGGGCCCAAATGGCCTTGAATATATGTGGCTTATATAAATTATGGGCACTCAAAGGGATGAGGGACCAGGTAGGTTGCTTGAGATGCTTATGGGTTACTGGGACCCTGAGAGTGAAAGCTTCAACCTCGATGGGAAACCATTGAGGATTGAAGTAGAGGATATCTACTTTTTGACTGGATTATCACGTCGGGAGAGGTTGTAAACCTCAAATTACGGGGAGCAGGGAGCGGAATGAAAATAGAGGAGTAAATAGATGCCCACTGTGTAGAAGGGACTCTGAAGGTCGAGAGTTAACTCCCCATCTGAGCGATAAACAATCTCAGCTTGAATATTGTTGTCCTCGTGTTGACTAGGATCACAGGTTTGGCTTCATTGCACCAGGCATTGAGGCCACTCACGTTCTATGTGGTAGAGTGTTTAATATCCACAGTATATGACTGGTGTACCTCACTGCTAGAAAATATGAAGAGCCAGTTGATAGAGTGCAAACAAGGGAGTAAGAGGAATTTTGGGTTTGCCTCTATCCTATGCAGTTTCTTCTTCGAGCAGGTTCCAGGTTTGGGACCTAGATTTGAGATTCTTCCGAGAGGACCTCGCGATCCATCCATGGCACGGTGGACCAAGGTAATGAGACGGCAGAGGGGAGGTAGGTTTCCCACACCCTACAACGAGGATTTATTCTACTGGTGCCAGCAACAGGTCATTGCTCTGGATGACTATCCCTATGCAGGAATCAACTTCAGAGTGGATCCAGACATGCCACTCCCACCAGGGGCCGCCTACGGGGACATAGGTATGTCAAATGTTTTTAAATATTTCATTTTTTTGTATTATTGTATAGTAGAACAAAAATATTTGTGGATGGTGCTTAAGTACTAACTAGACACTTGTGTAACGCAAACATGGGTCCGCGAGGGCCGGAAGGGATTCCTCGACATCGACGGAGGAACCGGGAAGACGAAGTGGCGAAAGGAGACGCTGAGGGAGTCCTACAAAATGTGTAGAGAAACTTGTCTCGTTTGACTCATAAGATTCCCATAGTTCAGGTAGAGGATATTTCAGAAGCCATGCAACAGCAAGTGGTTGGTGTGCCCAAAGCTTGGGTATGACTCTTTCTACGTTTCACAAACGCCATATTTTTTTACCATGACACACATCCGGCGCCACATGCATAGATGTCGTGGATATTGTAGTACCAGTTGTATATGTATTGAGGGTATTAGCCCCAATTTTGTACTATAACCACCATATTTTTTGAAATATATATAAAACAGGGATCTTCGGCTTTACTTATATTTACAATGTGTACATTAATGACATGGTTTTATTTCCTTTAGTTATGTGACAAATTCCAATCTAAAATAAAATTAGCATAAGCATAGGATATATGATTAGAACCCCTAGGAATGTGATAATAAGTAATAAAATCAAACTGTCGTTCTAAAATACATACATGTAGGAATCGTCAGAGTAAAGTTGGATCACGGACGCAATAACTGTTGTTCAACTGACATACTACTAACTGGGAATCCAGTCGAACTTCTAAAGAGCGAATATTATGCGAGATAGGATCGCACAAAATTTCTATAAGGACGTTATATTCAGCCATATTATTCATGGATGGCCCTAGGTGTATGCCACCTGAAGACACCAGTAGACCCTCGGATGATTAAACCACCCAAGCGGTGGAATCCAAGTTCTATGTATGACGACTAGCTCCATCTATGAGTCCTAGATAGACCGAAGACTCCGTTGTCATATGTCAACCAAGAGAAAACTCGATAAGCAAGATGAAGACGAAAAGAAAGAGAAAAAGTATATACACTAAATTACATTAGTATACAAAGAGTTCCGCCCGAGCTTGGGGCTCAAGCGTAATATCTTTTCAAATAAAGCCCATTCCTGGGCTCAACCAACATATTCCCTTCATAGTCTTCTAACTCATAGGATCCTTTTTCTAAGACACGTCACACAATATAAGGACTGTGCCACATGGGTTTAAACTTGCCTTCCCCCAGTGGTTCTTTGGCTTGATCATATAAGAGGACCAAGTCACCCTCGGCATACAACCGAGGATAGATAGACTTATCTTATTGGACCTTGACACGTCTTTTGTTCTCCTCGATAATCGTAGAGGCATCTCAACGCTTCTTGTCAAGACTCTCTAGATGTACAAGGCATCGCTCGAGATCGGAAGTGTCAAGTAGGAGCGCGACTGCCAACTTAAGAGAATGGATTTTTCATTCAATAGGTAATATTGACTCTACACCGTGTACTAAATGGAAAGGGGAAAACCCAGTGGTAGTCTTGACCGAGGTTCGGTATGACCAGAGTGCAGGATATATCATAATGTGTCAGTCGGACTTACTCTAGCTAACAGTTTTTTGCAAAATGGTCTTGAGAAGCTTGTTTATGGCCTCTACTTGTCCATTTTCCTAGGGGTAATAAGGATAAGAATGACCATGTATAAACCCCATCTTAGATGCTATCTCTTCCATCATTTTGTTCTGAAAGTGACTGCCATGATCAGTGACAATCTCACTCGGGATACCAAACCGGGCGATAATTTGATTGAAGAAAAAGAAGGTGGCAGTCTTCTTGTCGGATTTAACTATAGGCATGGCCTCGAACCACTTAGTAAAGTAGTCTAAGGCCACGATAATGTGTTGATTCCCCCTAGTCGAAGTTGGGTTGCAATCCACAAACTCCACCCCTCACTTGGTGAAGGGACCGATGGTAATGACTGGGTGAAGAGGGGTTGGATGCGAGCACATTTTTTGAGTGAACACCTGGAAGGGGTGACACTTCTTAACTGCTTCAATAAAATCTTTAAAGATAGTAGGATAGAAATAAACGAATCGCAAAATTTGTTGGGTTGTCGCAAGCCCAGATAGTTGACCACCACAAGCCCCACTGTGGCAATCGTTTAGGATTGACTCAGCTTGTTTGTGAGTTAAACAATGACGCAAGATATTTCCTACTCCTTGGTGATACAAAGTGTCACTGATGATAGTATAATTCTTATCTTGGTATCTTATACACCGTCAGTCATCTCGTGAGAGATGTTGAGGGAACTTCAAAGTTTGAAAATAGAGAACAATGTTTCCATACCAGGGGTCAGACGATGAGACAAGCAAAATGTTTTTGTCTGCAAACAAATCAACATGGATAACATCCTCATATAATCACGGAAAATCAGATATTAACTCCGTGAAGACTAGTGATTTCTTGGATTTCACAGAAGTGAAATCGAGATCAAACTCTTGAAAAATGACAACCCATTTATTATATTTTCCCTCTATGATACGCATGGTCAGAACGTATTGAAATAGATTGACATAAGAAACCACAGTAGTCTTGAAAAGTAATATATAATGACGCAAACGTTGTACTGAGTAAATGGAAACCAAAGATATCTTTTCAACATGAGAATAATTAAGTTTAGGACCGACTAAGTTTTGACTAAGATAGTAGATGACATGATCACAGAGCTCATCATCCTCCTGAACCAAAACCATACCAATCATCTCCTCAGAAGCAGCGATATAAAGAAAGTAATCCCTAATGTAGTCAGGATACCTCAGCAGAGGCGTCGATACCAAGGATTTCCTCAAGGCATCGAAGGACTCTTGGGCTCGCTCATCCCAGATAAAAGAGGTGTCCTTCTTCAAAAGACGCATGAAACCCTTAGTGATATTGTCATAACTTACTATAAACTGACATATAAAGTTAGCTTTACCCTGTAAACCTTGAATTTGTCTAATAGTGCGCGGGGGAGGCAATCGAAGCATTGCCTCAACCTTTAACGGATCTACCATGATCCTAGTCTCCAATGTCCAGACGCAAATCATGTGCACCAATTCCTTTGTATTACTGGTGGATCTAAAAAATTATGGAGAACAGCCTTTCTAGGTGCAACGATCACCCCCTTTACATTAAAATCATCTCAATAAATAGGAGAGATCCCCCAACAAGTTGTGTAAGTCAGATTTAACCGCCTCGGCCAAGAATAGCATAAAATCCCCAAAAATCTGGAACTGCAAATTTGGCTGAATTTCCTTAAAATAGGGGTACGCTTAGTCATTTATTTCTCTCAATCAGTGACACCTGTGAAAAAACAGAAGTATTTTATTGTATATTATCTTGTCTGGAGAAAAAACCTCCTTCAGTTTCTCAAATTTCAATTCCACCTCACCCAAACAGCGCCCGCACAATCGGGACTGTAACAGAAAAAACCATAAATCCCAAAAATGAGGCTGAAAGACCGCCTCGATTCTCCCAACGGGGGGCACTTTTGAAAAAACTGGGAGACATTTTTGTTCTTCATCCTGTTATGAACAAAAACCTCTTTCGGTTTTTTAAATTTCATCTTCGTTTGCCCAGAATCCGCTTCAGAAGAAGACTGGTCAAAACTGGAAAAACAGCGGTTTTGTGAAATTGGGGGAGGGCGGTTTTGGAGAGGTAAGTGGTATTTCGGACCCCCCCCCTGAGGTGTTAAGTGGTATTGGGAGGGGGGGTCCATCCGAAATAATCTGGAGGTGACAAGTGTCCCTCAAAATACCACTATTCCGGTTATAGTTGAAGTTCGAAAACACGGGGGTGAATTTTTAGAATGCGATGGATTAATGTTTTTGGGATGTGTGAAGGTTAAAGTTCGCGGGTGGAAAATGATTTGACATTTTATTTTGTTTTTATTTAATTTTTTATTATTTGTTTCTTTTCGTGTTTTCCTTTTCCTTTTTATTTTATTTTTATTTTGTTTGTTTTAATGTTTTTATTACGTTTCAACTTTTTTGTTTTATTTATTAGTGTTTTAATTTGTTTTTCAATTAATGTTTTTTATTATTGTTTTTATTTTATATGTTTTATTGTTTTATTTGTATTATATATTTTACCCAATTGTTTTATTTTGCGTGATTAATAAATCACTAACCTAAGTATTAACAACCAATTTAATTAATAATTGAATTTATTAATAACAAAGGTAGAATCTAACTACTAACCCTAATGTTTTATCCTAAGATTGGTTTATTCGCGAATGTAGGGCGAAGATAGTGAAGAGGTGAAGGATGAGGGAATGAAGAGTAGCGACAAGGGGATGAAGGATCTAGCTTGAGGTGATGGAGGATCGGTGAAAATGAATGGAGGGTAGGGAAAAAAACCGAGACCCGACAAGCCGGGAACTTCATCATTGAACCCACAAATAATGCTCTGAATCATGAGATCTCCCTATAAGTGTTTTAATTTGTTTTTTCAATTAATGTTTTTTATTATTGTTTTATTTTTATATGTTTTATTGTTTTATTTGTATTATATTTTTAATTGTTTTTATTTTCTGTGATTAATAAAGCACTAACCTAAGTATTAACAACCAATTTAATTAATAATTAATTTATTAATAACAAGGCTGATCTAACTACTAACCTAATGTTTTTATCCTAAGGTGGTTTATTGCAAATGTAGGGACGAAGATAGTGAAGAAGAGAAGAAGTGAAGGATGAGGGAATGAAGGGCGCAGCAAGGTGGATGAAGGATGCAACAGGGTGATGGAGGATCAGGCGAAATGAATGGAGGGGTAAAAGGAAAAAAAAAAACCGAGAGACCAGCAAGCCAGGAACTTCATCATTAGACCCACAAATAATATCTGAATCATGAGATCTCCTATAATTATAGGACTCTAACATAATGGACCTCCCTGTCGAAACGGGCCTACTGGACATGGCGTAAACGTGGTGAGTCGGTGTCATAAAGTCGAAATTACCCATAAGAGAAGAATACATTATGACACTAATATTCTTAGTTGTTGGCTGAGAATTGTCGATCACAGGGATTGACGGTCCAACAGATGCATTGGGGCTAGAGTACGCAAAGGATAACTTGTCGATCGTCATGATCTTCCCTTTATGAGGAAAAAAAAGAGTACGGAAGATGGACGATACAACGGCGACCATGGCATAGGTCCAATTGTGTCCTAGTAACAAGTTATAATCAAGAGGCACATCAACTACCTCGACATCCACCTCTACCTTCTTCCCACCTAACTAGACCGGAAAGGCAGGAAGAATACCGTGAGGGTAGAAGGAATGACCTTCAAAAGCAGTCAACATGTTCAATGACTTAGAAAGAGTCAAAGAACTGAGATATTTCCAACAGATCAAGGACATCACATATGTAGCAGTGCCTTCATCAACAACCACACGTTTGATGGTATACTTTGAGTACTCCATGTGGATTTGGAATGACACATGGTAAGGCAAGCGAGGCTTCACATCTGTGATGTCAAACTTGATAACTTTTGAGCCATTGGGTTCTAGATCTCCTAACGCAGATAGTAAGGCATTCATTTGTGAATGGCACGTCTAGAGTACCTCCAAAGCCAACATCGCACAAGGGGTTTGACCCAGGTCCTCAACAATAGATTAGTTCTGGGAGGCTCTAGAATTTGGATTTTGGGTAGAGCACTTGAAAACTCATTTCAGAATATGAGGCGATGGCTCTGATTTTTCAATCTGTAAATTTGTCTCTGTAGGAGGAGGAGGCAATTCTAGACTAGGAATAGCTTGTGAAGAGATATAATCTCAAGATCGAGTGGATACATTAACTTTTGCATCGACCATATTGATACACAAACGGTCATTGTCTTGCAATGATGGTTTTTTACTCCCACCAGCCGCATTTCCGGCGTTTGAGGAACTAGAGGCCATGTGTTGGTTATGTGGAAAAGGATTCATCAGCACGGCGAGTGGTAGAGATAATAGCCTCACAACTTCCACAAGTTTGGGGCATAAATGGTTAAGGTGATCATCTGTACAAATATTACAGGGAAACTTCACCTTATGTCTTTCTTGTTTTCCCTCTCTAGCATTTTTATTCATCTTCTCATTATTACCATTGTCCTTGGGTTTATTACCATTTTTCCCACCCTTACTATTATTACGTCATTTCTTATTATTCCCTCCTGGTTGCTCATTACCATTTGGGCTAGCCGACGATTGCACAGAATGTACATCCACTGACTGAGTGGGGTTGGAAGACACAGACAAAGTTGGCCCTCCTACAGACTGGTTTAGAGACAACTCTTTCAAATGGCTTGTCACTGAGTCTGCAGACTTTACATTGGCGGAACCTATAATTCCATTGGCATGAGGTCAGGGATTTTGTCTAGGGTCATAATTTGACCGCAGTGCATTCGAAAGCATGTGGTATAACATCCCAGACTGAGCATATATGAGATCTAACTGTTGGGATTTAAAGATCACTTCTTGCTCAGTGGTAACCCCAGATGTAGCAACATCCTTTGAGATAGGAGGGTACAAAGACTTGAGGAACCATTCTAAAAGAAAGGTTGGGGGTATGGAGGTCTTAATCAACCTCTTTCATCTACGCCACTCCTAGATATGATCTGAGATATGAGTGGCGGTGTCCTAGCGTAAAGTCGACAAAAGTTCTAGGCCAGCATCGTAACGAACCAGCAATTGGAAGTGGTTAAGGAAGACCAACACCAACTGATTAAAAGTCTCATATGCCCCCCTAGGTAGCTCGATATATCATTTCGCAGCGACCCCAATGAGGTTGCATTGAAATGATCTTAAACGAATAGAATTGTCATTAAGGGAATTCGAGGAGCACCATAGGTGACAGACAGTAACGTGATCACCAGGATCCTCACCATTCTTACCTTCGAACTTCGAAATGTTCGAAGGAATATTAGTGGTTATGGGGGGCCATGTAGGATCATGACTCACAGGGTCGTTCATCAAATTAGACAAGTCTGGAAGATTAAGCGTGGCCAGAAAAGGGAGACGGGGTTGCAGCATCTGACCCCAAGCTCCCTGGAAAGATTATGTTTGAGGAACTGCAGCCCATCTAGGGTTCTAGTAAGCACCATGGCCCTGTCCGAGATTATAAGGCCCTCTTATAGGATAATTCATAAAAGCTTGGTTGGGAATCATTCTAGTAGGAATGTTTTGTTGGGGGTTATAAAAATTTCCCCCAATCGAAATCAATCCAGGTTGGGGGCTTCTCAAAGCATGAAACTAACCTCCTCCAGGTGTGAATCCGCAGAATAGAGGTGGATTCGTCGTACCAAATGTATTGTTTGGAATCGGCACCGAGAAGGTAGGGGTGTAGGATGGAACTTGAGCAGAATCTTGTCTGTCATGTTGGTTGTTCCACCCAGAAGCAAGAGGATTAGACCCGAGGTTAAAAGCAAGAATACCTCCCATATTAGGATTCATTTGAGGGATTTGAGAACCACCAAATGAAAATAGAGTGTAAGGAGGTGTAGTGCCCCCAAGCGCAATTCTAGCATTAGGGCCAGCAGTTGGGATGGCGTTCAAAAGCTGCGAAGTAAAGTTCAGCATACCATAGGAAAAAGGACTAGATTCCATAGGGATGAACTGAACATTATAGCCCAGTGAGTGACCAAGAGACCCAAAAGGGTTTGAGGTGGTAGATTGAGCATTCACTATAGGTCGAGCCATAGTAATAATAGGTTCCTCCAGCACTACAACCATTGTGGTTGCAGAAGTCAAAGGGGTTCCATTAACTATAGTGGGTGTGGGAGTCGAAGGGCTCCTAACGTTTTGAAGACAAGGTTCAGTACTCATCCTTGTAGAATCACAAGTCTGGACAGTGGATGTGTGTGTACCATGCCTAATAACTCTACACCTTTTAGAAGGAAAAGACTATAATTATGAGTTTTTTTTCATGGAATCTATGTTATTTATATGTATGAATTATTTTTGTTGTATGTTTTTATTATTCTGATTAACTATGTTCATATGCGGAATATATGATTTAATTTAAGGGTATCAAAATTCAAAATTTTTGGAGTGGCCTTGCCCAACAGGAAGTTGGGGATGCTACAATGTGGTATCATAGCTATAATTGGGAAATTTTTGTGTTGCGTGGCCCAGCCTGGGTGGATGGGAGATTTACAAGAATATCCTCCCATGAGACCTGAGGAACTTATGGCTACACTTCACTCAATGAGGGAAATAATAGATGATTTATATCAAATAATTCACAAGACTGTTGATGAACAATCTTCGGTAAAACATTGAGGAGGTGAAGGTGGTGGACCTGCAAAAACCTCTTCACCATCTTCCTCCTCATCATCTATCAATGGAGTAAGTGAAAATTCATTACATAAGAAGAAGTCCACCAAGAAGTCTTCTCATGCTCATAATTTTCCTTTATTGAAACTAGATGTCAAGTTCAAATTGTCGATTTATGATGGAGAATTGAAAGCAAAATAGTTGGAAAATTGGATCACAAAGATAGAGGTATATTGTAGGGTACACAAGATCATAGATGAAACTTCAAATATACAGTTGGCTACTCTTCGTCTGAGAGGAACAATCTTGATATGGTGGGAGAGTAAGACACAATTTGATCTCGTTCAACAGGGTAAAGTAATTTCTTCTTCAGATGAATTTACTACGACAATAGAAAAACAATTTTATCCATTAGCTTATGTGGAAACTGCAATCATGGAATGGCAACATCTCAGATAAGGCAAGGGGAAAAATGTTCAAGCATATACATAGGAATTTAAGAAGAAAGCATTATCTTTAAGAATTTCGTTATACACTCGTGAAACTCTTCTAAAGTATATTGGTGGCATGCACTCATATCTTCGACACACTATCTTGATGTTTGACCCTACAAACATTGATGAAGTGCCAGTACAAGCCATATGTTGAACCCAAGAAATAACTCTTTTTGTCATTACTTTTTGTTATTATCCTATCTACCACATACCTAATTACCTTCCATTTCCACACTCCATTATACCATTTCTACCATTTCTTTGGATACAATCATGATTTGAGGTTACAAAGGATTTAATCAGGTAAAAGTCCATTTATTTCTATATTTTCATTTATTATTTTTGTAAAGGTAGTCTAAAAATGATAAGCTACAAAAATAAGACTATTTTGCAGCGAGTTTCTAATTCTGTGACCAATTAATAGATTCATACAGTTGCAAGAACAAAGGAGCAAACATACGAGATGGATTAGGTGACAAATTGCATACTACAACTTTTCCACCTATAAAATCTAATCCAATGAATTCCATGAAAAAAATGGAGTGAAGTCAAAGATCATGGTCAATGCAAGAGACACAGTATAACAGGGCACATGTTTAGTTGGGAATTTAGTTTAATGAGATTTCTCAGATCTTATATCGATATGACGTTGAGAAATCCATGCCTAAAACCATGAATTTCTCAAACATGTACGTAGCATCTTCTTTTCCATTTCTAAAAATCTGAATGTAATCATTTTTTTGGATTCATATCAAGGGTTCAACGATTCATGTTTTGTATAAATACTTAGGGTTTTTAACACTAAAACTACACTGGATATTCTAGAATTGAAACATTATGAGACTTAATATAATTGTTGTTGCTCATTCCAATATTTTCTATGTGTATGTTTTTTGAATGAATTTATAGTTTTCATTTAGAATTTTATAGTCTTTATCATATATACTTAGTCCAGCAGTGTGGAACCAAACCAGGAGGACCCCTTGTGTGAGGCTACATTGCTTCATTTATTTTCTGCAATAATCTAGATTTGATTTTATGCTTCAAAAGTTTTTAGTTTGGTGTGAAGATACAAATATTGGTTGCTCATATAAAACATTTGAATGATAAATTACTTGTATTAGATTGCAATCTTCATCAGTCAAAGATTGAAATAGGAAAGTCCTTTGTTACTAATTCATTTTTATATCATATGGTTTATTACATGTTCAGAACTAAATATGTGTCAATCTTTTTAATTACTGTGATTGTTTAGATTTCCGAATTACATTGCTTTCTCACAGTTATGATTTTGTTTCTAAAACTAGTTTTTAATAGAAAAAAAGAGAACTAGATTTCTGCATAGACTTTGCATTACATTTCATAAGTTTTACATTCCTGTTGGTTGTGGAGCCTGATTATCTTTCTGATTTAGAGGTCTTTTACTTTCAGCCGTGTTTATACCCCATGAAGTATTTACACCCCAGAAGTATGTACACTCTTCCACGCGAGGGAGTGCAAAGGAGGGGTACCCCCTCTGCGGGGTCTGAGGGGGCTATCCCCCCGGTTGGGGGGTCTGGGGGCAAGCGGGCCCCCAGCGGAGGTTCGGGGGCAGCGTCCCCCGATGGGGGTTCGGGGGTGAATCCCCCGAAGCAAAAATTGCCTTGTAAAACTATATTGTAATTTCATTGTAAATCTGGACCGTTCATTATAAGGTCGTAGATCTAACGATAGAGATTATCTTAGGGTTTTTTGCCCTAGAAGGCAACCCTCTTTTATGAGGGAAATTTATTGCAGCTATGTATGTTGGCGAGTATTGTATTCTGAGAGAGGAGACTGTGAGATAAATAAGAGGAAGTTACAACGGGTTTTGTTGTAGGTTGTATCCCTTCATTTGTTGGATAATAATAAAGAAAGGACCTGGCAATTTCTCTGGTGGATGTAGCCCACACTGGGTGAACCACGTAAATATGTGTCTCTCTTGTATTGTGTATCTTCTGTGTTTTGTTTCCGCATTTGTTTTATTTTATTGCTCCGCGGTCCTGTTTTTTCTAACAATTCCCAGGTCAATGACTTAATGTAGTGGAATTCTCAATCAATAGAATTGACCCACATTTTTGGCGTCGTTTCCGGGGAAGTGTAAAAATGAATTTAGTTTGTCTTTTATCATGATAGGTAGGATGCATGAGTAGACGTAGGGATAAAAGAGGTATATTTACAAGCAGTAGAAGTACACCAAACATCACTACAACCACTTCAACATGCAGTAATTTAGGAGCCACATCATCTAACCCATTTGTTAGTAGAACTACGAGAGGAGGTCGAACATGAAGAGTTGTTACTACACAAAATAAAGGAAAAAGGGAAAATTGGAGAAGGCAATTCTAAAATAGTCGAAATTCCAGCAACCTCGCAAGAAGTTGTTATACTTCCATACCAACTTTCGGAGGAAGAATAATTTGGTGATCATCCTAAAACTCCATTTCCATAGAATCCCATTGAAGAACCATAATTATCTGACTCATCAGAGGAATATTTACATTTCATAAATAACAATATGTCTGGGGTATACAATGACCAAGAGTAAAGAGGTCCTAGAGTGTTGGTTGTGGAGCCTGATTATCTTCCTGATTCAGAGGTCTTGTGTTTGTTAGCCGTGTTTATACCCCATGAATACTTTACACCCCAAAAGTATGTACACTCTTCCACGCGGGGGAGTGCAGAGGGGGGGTACCCCCTCTCTAAGTTCCGGGGGGGATATACCCCCGGTTGGGGGGTTCGAGGGAAAGCGGGCCCCCGGTAGGGGTTTAGGGGCAGCGTCCCCCGAAGGAAAAATTGCCTTGTAAATATGGACCTTTCATTATAAGGTCGCAGATCTAACGGTAGAAATTAT
>SNQJ01S0079482.1:30208-43134 GCA_010110895.2 Picea sitchensis | reverse complement strand
ATCAACTTCCCATGATCCTCGATGATCCGACAACTCAGATCATATCGGGACTTTGCATTTCGCGAAGTTGGAGGACTACTCACCTCCCTTATTTTGACTTCTGATTTTTTGAAACTTCTTTATCAATTGCCACATGTCCTTCCCAGATGAACGGCTATGATTGTTGTGGCTCCCAACTCCTCTGGTATTCTCCTCCTACCTTCCTGATATTTGTGAGCATCAAATCGACTACTCACAACTTCCCATGATCTAACAGTCTATATCAACTCGTGAACTCGGACATCGCGAGTTATTACAACTCTTACCTTTGACTTTTTAGTCAACGAAATGTTGATCTCTCGCCACATTTCCTCTGGATCCAACGGCTTAGATCTCATCGTGACTTCACATTTCACGGAGTTGGAGGATGGCTCTCAGCCATTATCCTCTTCACAGTTATACTGGATCTGGCAACTGTTGGTTCTCAGCTCTCAGATCAGCGAATCAGATTTGTACTTCTCCTCTGCGCTTCCTCTGGTCACTAGAATCTAATCTAACAGACATCACATATTCAGGATTGGTGATCCAATGACCATTGTCGCTCCTCCTCCAGAGCTTATGCATCCTCCCAACTCAGAAGAATTTCTAAGTGTCAAAGTTTTTACGAGTCCTAATGACTTTGGGTCTTGTCTACGTTTCTGATAATGCTATCTCTCCTGATCTTTTGTAATGGAATTAACTTCTGCCCTGGTGCACACTTGCGCTCTGCATGTAACTCTGCATTATTCCTCTTGAGATTTGATTGCACACTCTTCCACTAATCATGCCATCGTTCATGTTGTTCTTTCCTGTAGACATGCCATCGTCGTTGTTGTTCTTGCCATTAATGACAAGAACACTCTGCCTGTAAGCATGCCAACAAAGACTATATAAGAAATAAAGAACAATGAAGAAGAAGTGTCTCTATAGTATATATCAAAGACCAAAAGTAGAACCAAAGTCCAAATAAGAAGAACTGATGATACTTACGTAGTGAGGGTGGAAGGGATGAGCAAGGAAGGATTCACATCCTTTACTAAGTAAAGTGTGGATAAAAGGGAGTTGGTTCTTCCTAGGGTTGGTTCCCTAAAAACAATAGAGTTGGTGATTCCTAAGGTTGGTGCCCTAAAACAAGGGAGTTGGTGCTTCCTAGGGTTGGTTCCCTAAAGAAGTGGATTTGTGTCTCCTAGAGTTGGTGCTCTAAAAAGGATTGGTGTCCTTCACTATCTCAGATTATTTTTTATAAAAAATTGTAATTCATGTTAATTATATTTATACAATTGATTTTATATACAAGTCCATTGTTGATCTTTGTGGCGATTAATAAAATAACAAATTAATTACTAATTGTTTAAAAAGAGGTAATATTGATTCACACCCCCCTCTCAATATTTCCAATGGACTTGTACATTATAATTATAGTAACCTTTTAAAGGTTTGACCAAAACAGCTATACAATAATATCTTTCGTAGTTACACCAAAAATATTAACAACATTGACCAGTACATAGTCATATAAAGATGTTTGGTTGATAGACTCAAGAGAATTCTATCATACGATACCACATAGAGAATGGTTATACAAATATGAACAATATGAAGGAGGAGATGTGTTCTAAGGGGATGAATCGACAACCAAAATTTCTAGACGAGGAATATTTTGACTGACACTGCAGGATGGGAGGAGTAGAACTCTTCCAGGTGTGCTACACATTCCAGGTTTGGTAAGAAACCTGATATATGTTAGAAAGATGAGTGATGCAGTGGTGCACACTCTATTTTAGAAGAATACATGAAATATTGTTAGAGGTGTGATGGTATTAATGAAAGGATTTCATATTTAAACCCTATAAAAGTTATTAGGTAGTGTCGAATCAACTGGATGCAACAACATCATTGTTATTGAAATCGACTCGAATCGACTCGGGCTTAGTCGATTCAAACTGCCTCGACAACTCATCATAAAGTCAAACCTACCATGCTACGAAATGAGAGGATGGGACATATTGGAGAAAAATGACTTCGAGATATGCATAAGAAAGGTATGGTTGAATATTTTCCTCAATGTAATTTAGAAGTTGACTTTTGTGAATATTTCATATATGGAAAAAAAATTTGGTTGAGGTTCCCATATGGATCGAGAAGAGAAAAGGGGATTCTAGAGTTGGTTCATAGTGATGTGTTTGTCCCTGTTTCAGTGCCTTCACTTGGTTGATCCATGTATTATGTCTCCTTCATAGATGATTTTTCCAAGAATACATGGATATATTTCCTGAGGAAGAAAACATAGGATTTCGAGAAATTCAAAGAGTTTAAATCTCTTGTAGAAAACCAGAAAGATAAGAAGATTAAGGTGTTGTGAGTTGACAACGATGGTGAATTATTTGGAGAAGAATTTGATCATTTCTGCAAGCAATGTGGCATATCACACCAAAATACCACACCTTATACACCACAAAAAAATGGAGTTGTTGAGAGAATGAACAAAACATTGATGGACAAGGCAAGGAGAATGCTCAGTGGTGTTGGGCTCACACAAGAATTATGGGAATAGGTAGTCAACACTGCAAAATATCTAGTGAATATGTCTCTTTAGTCGGCTCTAATAGACACGACTCCACATGAGGTATGGTTTAGTAAGAAGCCTTCGGTTTCACATCTCAAAATATTTGGCCATGATGCATTTGTGCATGTTCCCAAGGAAAATAGGAGCAAGCTAGATAAGAAGGAATTCAAGTGTATTTTCATATGATACAAAGAAGAAATGAAGTGATATAATCTCTAGGATCCTGCATCAAGGAAAACAATGCACAATCAAGATGTGGTGTTCAAAGAATTGGAAGGAAGTTTGATCCTAAAGAAATTTAAAAAATAAAGAATAATACAGAGAAGGTGTAGTTTGAACCGAGGAACGAAGAATATGATTCAGATGAATTGACTTAATTAGACCTTGGGTGTAAGTAGGTCAGAACGAGTAATTAAACCATTTGAAAGGTATGGTTCACCCTAATTTCGTTCTACATGTCGATTTTCTAAAGTGGTTCAACCCTTGGTATGCCCTAATACCATGTCAAGATTTCCCTTCAACCTAGCACCAGGAAGTTAATTCCAAGAAAAATATATTTACTTAATAAAAGCACAACTAGGTTACTCAATGAAACATGCAATGGAAGCATAAACAAGGAAACCAAATAAAGCACATAAGAAAACCAAGATTCGGGTAAGCCCTTGGAAAGAAAACAAAGGGAAAACTAGTCCAATGATACTTTTACTAAGGTCAAATCAGGGTTACCATAATAGGGATAATGGCCCACTAATAAAATTATTCACTACAAACAAACCCGAAAATTCTTGTGCTTCTATATGACCTTATATGAACACATTTCCAAATGAATCTACAACTTTCCCTTCTTTGTCCCATAGATGTATGCGCCTTTCCCTTCTCTAACCCACATATATTTGTGTCTGTCTCCTATGGGATCTGTTGATGTGTATGAAAATCTTATACAAAAACCTTCGTACGACTCTGCCCTTCCCTCTGGTCTCTGTCCTTTGAAACCTACATGTGGCTACTTCTCTCTCTCCTCCTTGACATGTATGACCTCTATATGTAATTCCTTCTTCATCTATCAAGATCTTGAATCAAAATCCTTTGTTATCCAACCCTCTCATCAATACTTGGATGAACTCTCTTCACCCAACCAGTGAGATCTCCTCACTCTAGTGTAAGAAAAATCATTCTTTGCTCCTACACTCCTTACTAGAAAAATTCCTTCTTTTCTATCCTCAACCTTGGTTTCTCACCAAGTCTCTCACAAGTGTATCTCACACAAGTCCCTACCTTGGTTTCTCACCAACTGACTTCCCTCAAAGTGACTTCTCCTATACCCCAACGCTTCTTTTATAATCACAAGTTACAATCTATTTTTAATCTTTAAAGTGATCTATAGTTGAGATTATTTCTCACACCCACTTAAGATTTAGATTACATTCCGTACACTAAGCATGTACTTAAATAACTCAGTTCACTAATAAATACAATTTTACTTCAATTAATTCCTTCTAACTAAAGTAAACTCAAGACTAGAATATTTTTTACTATTTCCACCTGCAAAACACATGAATATGTGGAAGTACCTATATAATGTTACCAAAACATCAGCACTCCCTCTTAGCGAGGAAGGTACTTCTCCCACCTATATTTTACTCTATCTTTGCTACCATATCTGCTACCATTCATGCTCTTCAATACACTTGATTGGTTTCTCCCTCTGACAAAAAATATATCCCTGTTACGATGGTCTGACCTTGTCTGAAGACTCACTACCTATAAACATGCTACTAGAAGTTTCATGATCCTGAGCATCTTGCATGGCCATCTCTTACCATGAATCTGTCTTGAATGACTTAAAAAGCTGCTCCTTCCCACCTTAGCCTGAAATTTGACTCCCTCTAAGTTTCTCAACCTTTGGAACTATCCATATTATCTGTCACCATCCTGCTAGCAATTACTTTCATAAGCTGACCCTTTAGCCTATACAAGTTGCTCTCTCTAACTCCAAATAAAACTGCCTTTTTTGAGCTAGATCCTCTGGTCATAATGAGAACCTTTACATCCTGGAATGCTACACCAAATCCCTTCTTCTCAATCATTGAGACTAAGATCACACTCCTCTTGAGTTATGGCACCCATAGAACATCCTTCACTCTCAATATGATTTATGAAT
Source organism: Picea sitchensis (assembly GCA_010110895.2). Lineage (NCBI taxonomy): Eukaryota > Viridiplantae > Streptophyta > Pinopsida > Pinales > Pinaceae > Picea > Picea sitchensis. Next base: position 38,389 of record SNQJ01S0079482.1, on the reverse strand, counting down.
CCACCTAGAATGGTACTATTCCATATCCCTTCACTGCATGCTTGGTCCCCATACCAAATTATGCATGCATCTCTGAGTCAAAATCTATGAATATCTCTAAAACCTATCGTGCTCCTGTCATATGACATGTAGCTCCATTATTTATCAACCATGCATAAGTTGATATGATTCCCACGAAAGTCTAAGAAACCAGTAAGAACTCTGTCTGTTCAAACTTCTTGCAAAACTCCTCCACTTGAGCCTTTGTTGATGCAACTACCTATGATTTTGTTTCATTTCCCCCCTTCTTCCCGTGCAGACATTTCCCTATATAATGTCCAAACTTGTGACATGCAAATCACTTGACTTTTCTCATGTCCTTCTTCTTCCTTCCATCTTGAGTGGTCGAATCTCCACAAGAAATCTTCTTTAACTTTCCCTTCCTTTCCTAATTGGAAAGAGAAAAGTTCTCATCATGTCTCCTCTTCAAACCATCCCTAGACTCTAATTGAGTCTCCTCATGAATATAATCATTCCATAGTCTATCAAAAATTTGCATCGTCTCTTGTGCATAAATCCCTTGCACAAAAGGTTCCCAAGACTTGGGAAGAACTCTCAACGCTACATTCACCAACTCGACATCCTGTATAGTCTCACAAATAAATGCATGTTGATCTCAGATCTGTGTAATATTCATAAGATAATTCACAATCGTGTCCTCACTGGATATTCTAACAACTTGAATTTGATGCCTCAAATGTAGAAACCTTCTTGTATTCTTGTTTTGGTATAAACTCACCAAAGCATCATACATTTCCGTGGCAGATTTCTTCTCAGAAATGTGCAAAATCAAGTGATCCTTCATCGATTCTAGTAACACCCTCTTGGCCTTCTCTTCCTTCTTCTTGTGAACTACCAATTCCTATGGATCTATAGGATCTGATACCATAGCCTCAACATACTCTTTGAGGTCATTCTCCTCTAACAAAAGAATAATCTTTTCCTTCCAAGCTTGGAATTTTTTTCCCCCTTCTAATAGGTCCTCATTCTTCAATGTGTTCACTATCTTCAAGATATGATCTCATAACCCTCTGCTAGAACTAACCTGTATTGTAATGTATGACCTATATGCAAATTTACCTTCATTTACCCGTTAATATCCGCGACTTTTCATTTTGTGACCCATGGATTTCTGTGTCTGTCTATAGTGTGACTCGTCGATGCCCCTGCAAAAACACTTGTTCTTCCCAGTACTATTGTTTCCGTGAAAATATGTCCTTTGACTTCCTCTATTGGTTATCTACCTGATAAGATCTGTCCTTTTTGTTTCCTCCCTTGAGAGAATAGGATCCCTCTTTCCTTCAAATTCTCATCTCTGATACCATGTCGATTTTCTAAAGAGGATTCAACCCTTGGTATGCCATGATACCATGTCGATATTTCCCTTCAACCTAGCACCAGGCAGTTAATTCTAAGAACATATATTTACTTAATCAAAGCACATCTAGGTTACTCAATGAAACATGTAGTGGAAGCATAAATAAGGAAACCAAATCAAGAACATAAGAACACCAAGATTCAAGTAAACCCTAAAGGTAAAACTAGTGTAATGATGCTTTTATTAAGGTAAAATAACGGCTCCCGTAATAGGGATAATGGCCCACTGAGATAAGTATACACTGCAGACAAACCTGGAAGATCGTGTGCTTATGCACAACCTTATATTAGCATGTTTCCCAATGCATATGTGACTTTCCCTTCTCTTTCCCATGGATGTACGTGCCTTTACCTTCTCTGACCCATGAACATCCACGCATGTCTCCTCTGAGACCCGTGAATGTGTATGGAAATCATGTACGAAAACCTCCGTACGAATTTTCCCTTCCCTATGGTCTCTATCCTTTGAAATCCAGCTGTGGCTACTTCTTCTCTCTCTCCTCCTTGAATTGTTTGAACTCTATATGGAAGTCCTTCTCAACCTATAAAGATCTTGAATCACGATCCTTTGTGATCCATCCCTCTCATAAATACTTGGATGAACTCGCTTGACCCAACCGGTGAGATCTCATCACTCTCGTGTAAGAAAAAGTACTTATTTTATCCTACAGTCCTTACTAGAAAAAATTATTATTTGTTATCCTCAACCTTGGTCTCTCAAAATTGTATCTCACACAAGTCCCTACGTTGGTCTCTCACCAAGTGACTTCCTCTCAAAGTGACTTCTCCTATATCCCAGCCTTGCTTTTATAATCATGAGTTGCAATCTATTTCTAATCTTCAAAGTGATCTATGGTTGAGAATACTTCTCACACCCACTTAAGATTTAGATTACATGTTGCATGTTAATCATGTCCTTAAATAACTCAATTCACTAATAAATACAATTTTACTTTAATTAATTCCTTCTAACTAAAGTAAACTCAAGACTAGAATATTTTTTACTACTTCCACATGCAAAACACATGCCTATGTGGAAGTACCTATCTGATGATACCTAAACATCAACACCGCATTTGTATTAAATTCCACCGATGATGAGCCCAAATCGGCCGTGGAGGTAGTCAACTCAGCGAAGGGAAAACTCTAGAAGGACACCATGGTCGAAGAGATGGAATCCTTGCACAAGAATGAGACATGGGACTTAGTCAAATTACCTAGTAGAAGAAAGTTTGTCGATAGAAAATGGGTATTCAAGAAGAAGATGAACGTAGCAGGTCAAGTCGAGAGATTAAAATCTTGATTGGTAGAGAAAGGATATTCCCAAGTACTAATTTCACATACTATTGCATTTGATATGGAAATAGAATAGATGGAAGTAAAGACAATGTTCCTACATGGGGACTTGGAAGAAGAAATCTGCATGAAACAACCTGAAGGATTTGTAATAAAGGAAAAGAAATATTTGGTGTGAAAATTGAAAAGATCCATTTATGGTCTAAAGAAATCACCAAGGATGTGTTACCAAACGTTCGCCACATACATCCTTAGTTTGAAGTTTGTGAGAAGAAAATTTGATCACTACATATATTCCAAAGAATAAGGTGGGTGTTTCATATATGTAGCATTGTATGTTGACTACATGTTGTCGATTAGAAACAACATGAATTCAATAAAGGAGGTGAAAAAGAATCTATCCTCCAAGTTTGACATGAAATATCTTGGTGCAGCAAACTTCATTCTAGGAATGGAGATCAAAAGATATCGAGCAACTAGAAAGATTTGGTTGAACTGAAATAAGTATATTGAAATTGTTTTGAAACGTTTCAACATGTAGGATTGAAAACCTGTGAAGGTGCCAATTCCTATGGGAGCAAGGATAATTGTTGAACAATGTCCAAGGACACAAGAGAAAATAGAGGACATGGCATGTGTTCCCTATGCAAGTGTTTTTGGTAGTCTAATATATGCGATGTTTTGCACTCGACCAGACATTTCCCATGCAGTGGGAGTGTTAAGTAGATACATGTCAACACCTGAAAAGGAGCACTGGACAACTATCAAGAGAGTATTCAGGTATTTGTGTGGAACAAAATACTATGCTATATGATATCAAGGAAAACCTGGATGTGATAGTGAATTGAATGTACATGGTTTTGCCGAGATCGATTGGGTTGGAGATATGGATCGATGAAGGTCAACCAGTGGATATGTCTTCAAGTTGTTTGGTGGAATAATCAACTGGATGAGTAAGTGATAGTTTGTCGTATCCTTTTCAAAAACAAAATTTGAATACATGGAAGCCACTCATGGAAGCAAAGAAGTAGTATGGCTACAAAGCTTGTGTTCAGGAATCAAGTTTAAGCAGATATCTATGAAGATAAGTTGTGATATTCAAAGCACAATATTTCTGGAAAAGAACCCAACTTATCATTCCAAGATTAAGAATATTGTTGTATAATACCATTTCATGAGAGATATGGTGGAAAGAAAGAAGGTGTTGCTGGAGAAAGTAGACACATTAGAAAACATAATAGATTATTTGACCAAGTCTGTGAGTGTTGTGAAGTTCTCTTGGTGCAAAGAGGCAATGGGAATTACTGCCTTGGGTCTGTGAATGAGAGTTCATAAATTTCTTAGTATCAACAAAGAAAATAACAAGTGGGAGAATGTTGGGTTGTTATATTATTTATAGTGAAATTCTAGTTGAGGTGAATCGACTAATAGTCAAAGTCGAAGGAATCGAAAACAACAAGAGGGTTAAGGTGATCCGACCGGGTAAAGTTGAAGTCGAAGATATCAACATCAAGTCGAAGGTTGAGGTTGTTCGACCGAGTAAATTCAAAGTTGAAGAAATCGACAACAGGTTAATGAGGTCAACCAACAAGAGGTCGATAAGAGGGCGTGTGACAACCAGTTGAAGACCAAATGAAGGCCAACTGGTAGTCGACTGGTAATCCAACTTGGTAGTCAGTTGTAATATAATCCTGATATTCATGAGATTTGTAGCCAATGATTTGCATGGATCTATAACCGTTTTTGGGAACCTTTTCTTTAGGTTTTTTCCTACTATAAATCCTATGAAGAAGTTGTGTTGTGATCTTGTAAAACCTAATCGCTAATCAATAATTGTAGAGGTTGTTGGTCATGTAGATGTAATCTGATTTGCCTATAGGGTTTTTCTTGTGTAAATCAAGAAGGTATGATGTTGATTGTGTATTAGATGTATACCAAGGTTAGGCATGTAAACTTTTATTTTGAATGAATAAGACAACAAGAGATCAAAATTCTCAAGGAATGTTGGTTTTCCCATTTGGGTTTCCAGGGTAAAATATCTATGTACTGTGTGTTTTGCTTTGCCATTTACTTTCTTGATTAAATATTTCTTCCTCTCTTCTGCTAGTTTTAGTGTGGAAGTGTTCATCATTTCCTAACAAATATCATGATAAGTAATACATATATAATAAAAGAACCACCTGAACATGTGCATCAAATCCCCCCTTTTCAAAATAAACAAACGCTCAAAGACCTTATACAACTTGTCAAATTTATATATGAGAGGGGTGTCATAGTACCCTGTTGGGTAAACCAATTCCTCGAGTAGGGGAAGTTTCCAAGGATAAACCTTTATATCCCATGTAGTGAATGTGAAGTGGATGGGGTTAGAATTATAGTTATGATGTTTGATGAAATACAAGGGCTTGTATTGTGTCATTTATGGGAACCTTTGTTGAGGGATAGCCACATCTCTTTTCTCTTTTTGTTTTTAAGGCATATTTTTTCCAAACCCTTTATTAGCCATTTACTTTTCATGTGTTTCCAAGTTTAAGAAAATAAGGGGAACTAAAAAGGAAATACATATCCCACATACACTCTACCTTGGCTTGCATGCCTTTCCAAGTTGAAGTTAATAAGGGGCACTAGAAAGGAAATGCATAGCCCACAAACGCTCTACCTTGGAAAGTTTAAGCAGTTGATTAATTATTCATTTTATGGGTCCCTTACTTTTATTTTATGAGAAGCATTTCATTTCTCTCAGGATCACAGGGAAAGCCTTTATTTCATTATGTTATTTCTAGGGAACCCCCAAACCTAATAGCCCCTTCTTCCCATGAAATGAGGTACATTCCCTTCTTGGGTCAATAATCCTAAAAACCTAAAAGGTTGGGAGATAGAAAGGAAGAAGTGATGGAAAGTGGAATGTATGAGAAGGAATGGTATGATGACCCTTCAAGGAGACCCCCTGATAGCAACCCTTTCCTGAAGGGTGGCCACTTACCAGAAAACCATGACACTCACCAAGGTTAAATAGGGAAAAAAAACATAATTTCCAAGAAATTGTTTTCAAAATCAAGAAAGGATCCTTTGCAACATGTTCAAATGCTTGAATTATTAGAATGACACTTACCACAATACCATACTTGTTACCTCATGGAGAAAGACCTATTTTCCTCTATGATCCAAGCCAGATGTGGTGGATCTTGCTACCATAAAAAAAATGATGATGCATGGTATGATGTAGGGCTCTCCCTATTGGGATGCCTCTCGGTACTCTATGCCTACAACTGGTGGGCCTCAAGACATCATATATTTATTTATCCCTAGAATGGGGGATGCCAAGTTCAATACCCTACATACTACATAAATTTTCCATAGTTCTATAGGAACAACAGAAAGAAAATAGGGTTTGAAATGAAAATTCAACAAGCATGATCAGACCATTGATATGGATCCAAGATCAACAGTCTCAACTCATTTCAATCGGTGAAATTGCACGTTGGATAACAAGGGGTCGAAGGCCTAAATTCAGAACCATTGTATTAATGGGTGAACGTGTCATCACCTTATTTGTTTCAAAATTTAGGGGTGTTATTATGAAACCACTTTAGCTTGCCCCCAAAATGCACTAATTGATGACAGGTGCCACAGTGATGTAATCGAAAAAAAATAATGTGTCGTTTCGATGTAATCCAAAGAATTTTAAAAAAGAGTTTAAAACAAATACCCCGGAAGAAAATGAAGTAAATGAACATGGCAAACATTGTTACAAGTACAATAGACTCCAGTAAAAGCAGTCAAATTCTCCTTCGACAAAAAAGTTCGGGTAGTGTTCTCGTTTCCTTATTTCAAATGTGTTCAAATTGTTTAAAATAAGGATAGATGGAGAAAGTTAGTCAGTCTTTTTACCCTAAAAGTAATCAAATGGCCACTAAATTGAACCCTATCCAAATATGACCATCCAAGAAAACAACTATATCTTATGACCACTTGGAGGACAAGGAAATGGATTTTTTTGACCCTGCACTGTCTTTCCCTGACCTTCACCAATTAATTTAGAGAGCCTCAGATGATGTTAACAATGGTTGAAACTACTTGAACTTATGGGAATCAAACATGTCCAGATCAATTGTTCCACAAAATTATTATTTTCTAGAATTAGTCAATTGGTGTGGTGTCAATTACTAGGTGAATAGGAAGCAAATAAATTATGTACATGATTCTAGGATAGTATACGAAATAAGTAAAGAATTCATTTCCCAAATGGTCCAAATTCCAAACCATGTTGTATAAAATCTTGAATGATGATGAGCTTGACTCTAAGTTAGAATCATTATCATAGTTTGAAAGAGAGAAGTTGTTGAGAAATCTATTAGCCCTAGATGCCCCATTACCAACTGGTCGACCTCTTTTCAAATATACCATCTTCCCTTAAATAATAAGGAAAAGTATTTCCATGATTTGTTAGTTTTAGGATATGAACATGATAGATCAGTGGATGAGACCATTTTAGGTTTTCTTTCTAACTTATGTCCATTGGATTCAATCAACCTTACAAATTCTATTATTGTCAGTTCCTACAGGAAATCATAAACTTCTAATTATCAAATTTCCACCTCACTAATTCTTTTAGGTACCAGGCCTACATGGTGCACCTCATATTATTTAGTAATTTTTCATTTTTTAGAGAATTGGGATCAAAACAATAGATGATTTAAGTAAAACCAAGATAGTAATTGAGTGGACTAAGGAAATGAGGAAATAGGACCAGAATAAAGGTTTCATCCTTTATATAAACAAGTTCATGAGTGCATGCTACATTCTGCTCCATGGAAATCAACCTCTTAGGATGTTTCCTGAGTTTAAAAATATATGACAACTGAGAAAAGATATTGATTATGAGATTGGTACCTGGTTGATGATCACAACATCATAAGAGTATATGGTTTTGAACATGATCCATAGAAGCGACCAATTTTCCTAACTCCAAGAATATTTACTTTTGAATACATCAGACTATAACATACCCACTACCTAAATCAAATTTTTCCAGTTCTCTGTCAGACTCGAGCTCCTAAATAACCACGGAGATCCAACGTAAACTGGCTCTTTCTCTTTTCTTCCCCATTCTCAGGTGATCGCGGGCCATGATCGTGGTTCAGTTTGAATGTAGTGCCTATTTTTGTTTCGCGCTTCGGCGCTGTAGTAAGGTCCAAACATTAGACTCTGCAATAATCAAATCCCGCCAGGGCTAACGTGCGTCCCATAGGGATGAATTCCAACGGGGTGGGCGAATGACCAATAGGAATAAACCCCAACAGGGGTAGAGAATCAACAAATGAGAAATGTCCGTTGCGTGGTTAGGTGGTATACAGGTGGCAAAGGGAACATGACACGGTGGACATCATGACAGGGAGGGGTCCCACTTCACACGCCACACTATTTCGGACCCCCCCCCGTTAAAGGCAGAATGGAAAGGGGGGTCCG
>SNQJ01S0079480.1:10330-35910 GCA_010110895.2 Picea sitchensis | reverse complement strand
TTGGAATTAAAATTGTTATTAATCATTATATTTCATTACAAGTATGCAGGAGGAAAGTCTTGTGATTCAAATATTATTTAAGTTCATTATACAACCCAAATCAAGATTTGATGTCAAAGGTGTATACAAAACTTACACAATGCCTGCGTTATGGTCTTCCAATACTGAATATCATTAAAAAAATTGGATTCATTGGATTAACATGAATTGGGACAAAACTTTACACAATAGGATAGTCTAGGTTGAAACCTAGAGCTTCGTTGTTAGAATATGGAACGATAAGTTCTAAGAACTCTGTAAAGGAACCTGAGTACCTTTTGTATGAGAGGATGGCTAGAATCCATAAGCTTTCAGATACTCCAACCCTATAATGGGACCAAGAAAATTTCAATTAGCAACTACCCAGAAATAATAGAATTTTCTTATATGAAACACAAAATCTAATTTCCGGGATAAATTGATTATAAAGAGACAAACACACGAAGTTCTGGATTTCACTTAACTTAGAGCCATAGTATAGGTCGCCTTGCATCTACGTAGTTTATGAAGTCATCCACAGACTGTAAGGGAGAAATTGGCCAAAATCGACCTGATGGGTACCCTCGCAAAAACTAGGGGTCCCATCATTAGGTCGCGATAAACAATTCTTTGAATATAAACACCAGAAGGAAATCAAAATAATCTTCTAATAATTAAAATGACCAAAGAAGTGTAGAAAGAAATGTATTCCATAACTTTATACAAATATAATTCACAAGACGATGCTCAAATATTTAGCACAGAGTTAATATTTATGTCGAATACCCATTTTCGAATGGTAGTTTCCACCTATAATGAACAACAGTAATAGTATGAAATAACTTAAACCAAGAGTTGTCATAGACTCAAATATTGCATGCTACAGAATATTCCTTAAAGAATCGTTTAGGACACATGATACCAACTTTATATTATGTACTAAATGAAAAATACAGCAAGTCCTTTTAAAAATTTACAGTCATAAGAGTTAGCAGGTGGCCTATTAGAATCCACTGAATGAAAAATGATTTATAACATGTTTACTCAGCATGGGTTCTACCCTATCAGAATTTTATTTTGAACTAATACTCCTGCATGGTCTCAAAGGGGCTCGAAACTAAGTAACAACACATAAGTGTAAGATTAATCTATAAAATGAATAGAGGGACAATGAAAACCCCTTAAGCAAGTGTAAATACGTAGCCCCGCTAAAATGTCTGTGTGAGAGTGTAGATACTGGAAAAAAAGAGGGGTACCGATAAGGTTCCAAAAGGGTTTGGAATTAAACACCAATGAATACTACCTCCCCAAAAGTGAGAATAGTACATGGGGTTACGAGAAGAGAAACAACCATAGGAAAATTATTACTAAAAATCATAATAAGAATTTCAGTAAATTTTTATTCCACTGTAACAAAAATCGAGGGTTCCATCCAACTTTGTAAAAATACAGGAACATCGTGAACTTAATTGGGCGGTTGAGTAGGGATGCCTGCTCCCACTGCATAAAAACCTCCAAGCTACCGATTTCCCCCTCGCTGATAAAAAAACGCAGAGTTATTTTGCAAAACTTCACGAATGACGAAAGAGACCCATCTAACCCTAAAGAGATCTTACTACACAAAGTAAATGTTGATGGTACAAAGGGAGGCTCTAGCCATGTGATGGGGCAAAGTTGGCATGATCATATTGGACGAGGGGTCAGGGGATAACCATCATTTTTTGCATGCACAGGGCCTCCATTAATGGTTGGTTCAGAGGCTTAACTCATGTTTGGAAAGAACCTTTCCTTTCACATTAAAGGAATATGAAGTAAAGAGAACTTCCTTCATGACACAACCACCTAGAAACATTTAACTCTTACTTCTATTAGTTCAGTTAGTACATCATTCAATTGAAGTAGATTTAAAAGAATTGTTAGAGTGAAGTTTTGTTAACCAAAACCTTTATGTCGATGGTGACTGGAAGATATTTACCCAACCATTAACTACAGGGGATTCGTTCGATGACTTTTTCCATGCAAAGTAATGTGAAATACCTTATGTTAAGACAATAACATTCACTAAGATGTATACTCCCGACCCCATTACGTTATGCATGGTATACAAGCTTTATTTCAAAAGTCAAATGATATTTACCCTTGTGCGCAAGTATATAAGCTTATTGGTTAGGGGAGAGTTTTGGATAATAAGTCCTAAGCCTAATATAGTCCTAAGCATAATATAATACATATATATATATGAATGTTAGCATAACTTTAGGACTAAAGGGAAATGTTAGAATGTGGAGTTCTTTTCATGTAGGAAATTTGTTCAATGTGTGTTACGCTGGGATAGAAATGTCATCGTTGATAATCAAAACATAAGAAAACCTCACAGAGTTTAACAATGGAGATAAGTACTACCCTCTCTTAACTAGGACTTTATTAAATGAAATTGGAGATTAATGTTCCGTATAAATTTTTTTTTTAAATTGGTAAATTTGAGGTACATTACATTACATGTGTGACCAAGAAGTTAATATTCATAAGAGATCATAATTACAATAGTTTTGAGAGTGTTCCTACTGATAAGGATATATCTTCATCTCATTTTGGTGGCCCTATATAGATAGAGAATCCATCCACTCATACAATGCTTCACCCCCCAAGTGTTAGTGTCTTAACCTCCCTAACCCACTAAGTATATAGATTACTATGTATAGCTATGTATGCATTCCATGATTAATAAATAAGGCCTATGTAGTAATATGAGAACAATTATAACAAAGTTGTCGACTTAACGAGAATTGTGACCTTGAAACAAAAAATCTCGCAAAAAAAACCCATATTTTTGCATTAAAAACACCAAAATGAACCTTTGAATCAAAGAGTGGTGCTATCAGTAGCACCTTTTTGGGGGAGGTGGCTAAAATTGCAACTTGTTTTAAATAATGGCCTTGAAAAAATAACAAAACCTTAAAATTGACCCTTGAATTGAAAAGTGATGATACTAGAAACACCAACTTTATTTTTGGATTTAAAACTATGAGTTGACTGGAACTGTGGCCTTAACGATAGATACCATTGCCAAAAAAAACCTTCAACTTGACTCCTAATTCAAAAGTGGTGTTAGATTAAAAATTAATTAATTAATTTTTTTAATAAATTTACATTAAAAAAAAGCTCCCTATGCCCTAGGTACCTATGGAATGCAATTCTTTTTTTAGTGAAATAGAAATTACAATTTTTTCGACAGAATTAAGGAAAAAAAAAAACTTGCATAAAGAAAAACAAATCGAAATAATAACAAATGAATAAATGAAAAATAATTCATTTTTTCGTTAAAAATAAAAAACCAATTTTCTCATAACTCTTTATTTTTGGATTTTAAAACTTAGTTGACTGAACTGCGGGTCTTTAACGAGCAGATACCATTGCCAAAAACCAAATTGGACTCCTAATTCAAAAGTGGTGTTAGATTAAAAATTAATTAATTAATTTTTTTAATAAATTAACATTAAAAAAGCCCCTATGTTCTGTGCACCTATGGAATGCAATCTTTTGAAGAAATTACCATTTTTCACGTAATTGGGCAAAAAAAAAAAAAACTCTTGCATACAAAGAAAAACAAATCGAAATAATAACAAAATGAATAAATGAAAAATAATCTTACTTTTTTCATAAAAATAAAACCAATTTTCTCATTAAAAAAAAAAAAAGAAAATAGCCAATTTTCCACAATTTTTTTTTAAATAAAGATAAAAAAAGAGCAAATTGAAAGAAAACACCAATTAGAACACAACTCTAAAAAAAAATTAACAAAATATACAAAATAAAGAAAAATTTTAAAAACAAAAAATTATAAAAAAAATAACTTTATCGATAAAAATAAAAAATAAAAAAAATGTAAAACTAAACTAAAAATTAAAACATAAAACAAAAATTTAATATAAAATACTCAAAAAAAAATTAAAAGTATATATATATATAGTTTAGTTGTTTGTATTATCTTCGTAATCAAAATTTCAATAAGAGGTTCCAGAAACCGTTGTTAAGGCTTCCATGAAAGGAGACTAGCCCCACCACCAGAGATAGAAGTTCCATAAAATCTTTTTGTAGCAATTACTATCTAACATAATGACAGGATTAACAATATATAAAACTATGTTGGGCCTATAAATATAGTAGAAGAGATAGATCTATAGTTTGATAGGCCATACATAAGCTATAAAAGACAAAAAGTAATAGTCCATGTAGATTACTTGCTGGTGTAGCTGTCGAGGAAGTCATCCTTGGACGATTTTGGTCACTTTGGATCCATGGTTGCCTTGATAAAGCCCTATTGAGTGCAATGTTGAGCAGGGTTATGTGCGCTCGAGTCCAAAATCTCTTCTATGCACTTCTCCATCAGTTCCTAACGAAATTTCATCTCGACATTTTCACGACGCAGCTCCAAAATGGTTTCCCTCCGAGCATCATTGAATACTATGTGAGGCGAAGTTAAAGGGACAAAAATGGAGGTTGCATTCAGGTTTAGGAGATGGGAGGCAGTGGTGAAAGTCATGGGAGGAGCAGAGGATGGATTACGGTCATTGGCTATGTCATGAGGAAGGGAAAAGAGGTGGTCCATGATAGAGTGGCAGGGACATATACAACATGGAATAGGATGGTGAAGGGCAGAGAGAGTTTTACCACTATGAGCAGAGATTGAGCCTATTGGTAATAATATGGATCACTCTTAGGGCATAGGAAGACACCAAGGAGAGTCTTGAAGGAGCATGTCAAGGGTGAAATGGGAACTTGAGGCCAAGAGAAAGAGCCCGGTGCGTAGAGAGAGAGAGAGAGAGAGAGAGAGAGAGAGAGAGAGAGAGAGAGAATGGAGGGAGGAATGACAAGAAGATGGAAATATCGTTGGGAAAGGAGATTAATAGAATGAGAAACCTTCCTCATGAGGGCGACATGTTTAGCCCACGAAATATTCTGGAGAGCCATCAAGATATCACGAGCATCGTACTTGGTGGAGGATAGTAAAGGAAAAAGGCTGCGTTGGACCGAAGTTTGGCGTAAATGATCACCATTACAGTGCCACACAAGGAAATTAGTGGTGGTTTGTGTTAATGATATATAGTGCAACATGGCCATTAGTTGACACTCCATCTAAGGTTGGGATGTCTTTCTATGCCAAAACTAAACATTCAATGAACAAGGGGTGATCTGGCGACTAGGATGGTAAACATAGAAGATCACCATTTTGAAGAGTCACCACTACATTGGAAATTTTATCAGCAATTTGTTTGGCTTCCTGACAGACGTGAGAGTGGATGTTCTATGGGGAAAATCTCCCTAATCTAGGTCTAGCAACTAGGAAAATCCATGACACCTTAAAAGACATAAATACTCATATTCTACCCAAATCCAACAAAACCTAATGATAGTTAAGGAAAAAGATAAAATGTATACCTTGGAGTCCTTTTTGTGTGCTGTAGATCCCTTCCTCGTTGTTGTTCGCTCCTAAGATCAAGTAATCCTCCTCCCAAATTCCAATTCTAAAATAACTTTACAAAACAAACTATAAAAACAAATAAATAACTACCAAAGTCATCTAAAGGGGTTACGATTCATGAAAAAAAAAAAAAAAACATTCATAAACATAAAAATAAAGACATAAATATCTGGGACAAAGAAGTTTCTCTTTTTATTAATAACAAGATTGGAATTTACAACCTGAATCTTGTCGACATCGCTCCACAAACCTCGCATGGGTTCCTCTTCTTTGACTCCAAGTGCACTATTCCCAATATTCTATCCTCACCATGAGCATGCCAGTATAAGGGAAAATTATTAATGGTATAAGGAGGATTGTAACATCCCGCTTCCTCAAGACCGACAAAACTTATTCTTTCGAGGACACTTCTACAAGTGATCCAGATTTTAGGATGATAAAACTTTTATCCTTGATGTTGATGCGTTACGATTGATGACATGATGTTTTACTTCTATTGTTGTATACAGTGCTATTGATCAGTTTATTTGAGTGGGTGGTTTTTTTGACCTAGAGGATGCAGAGGCATCGACCGAACCCTCGGACTCCAGATTGAGTCAGGGAGTGGATATTGAGTTGATTTATTTACCATGATATTTATTGGATTTGATGATATGTTGTTGACATGTTCGGGACATGATGGTTGATGATGCAGCTGAATATAGTTTACCTAATTAGAATCACATATGGAGTAAAGGGGCCACATGATTTCCATAGAGGTTGACTGAGAGGTGGACACAACCCCGCCATTGTTCTTACTAGCACTTCCACCGTAGCTCAAACCGTAGGTTAACGAATACCTAGTTCGAGAGGATCCACGAGTTGTGAGGGAAGATCAGATATAGTTGCTCACGATGATTCTGTATAAGGTGCAACAAGGCGGGGGCCTCATTCCTTAGAGACCTTAGTCTCCCACAAGTTTACCTAATCCGAGGTTGACCTGTGGGTTATATATGTCTACCACCGTCAAGTCGGCGAGTGGCATTCCCTTGGAGCACGGCTGCATCTTGAAGGGCATCGCCAAGGCTTAAAGAAAACATCACTGTTGGCGAAAGGCACCCTTGGAGCACGTAGTAAATCCTGAAGGGCACATGTCAATGCAACATAAGTACAAACAAGGCAGTGGCACCTTTGGAGAACGAGTTGCAAGGCCCCGGCGGGCACGTCGCATTGGGGATGATGATGACACCACCTAGATGACCCTAAGACCTTAACGCTTGAAAAATTCTTACAACGCTTCCCCTAATTAATTTTCACCAGCGACTAAATCTAAACCTAAATTTAAACCTCACTAAGATAAAATTTGGACAAGCCCTAAAAAAAGATCCTACAAAAAACATATGGGCGTAAACTAAACCCTCCTATGTGTTATTTAAAGTATTCTTAAAATTAAAAGGGGTAAAGTAACGAGGGAGAGAAAATGAAGTGAAACCCATGGCTTTAAATTATAAAGAAGAATTAAAATTATTAAAGTGTGGGAGTATAAAAGGTAGGATTTTAGAAATTGAATGAAAATATTAATAAGTGCTTTATCATTTTGGCTTAAAAAAATAAAAATAAAAATAAAATAAATAAACAAAATAAAAAAATAAAGAGGAAAGGACAATTAATAGAAACAAAGAAACTTGTATTAAAGGAAACTTAATATTGGAAAGTGTGGGACATAGGGTAAAAAGTAGTGTGCTGAATCAACATTTAAGGAGTTACTAAAAATCAGAAACTTCATTTTAGGAAAGTATTAAAAGCATGAGAGGGGATCTAAGAACCCTAGGAGAAATTCTAGGAGCAAAGGGGGAAGTGAGGGGAATTGAGTCTTTAATTATAAAAAATAAATTAATTCTATTGGAGAACCATGGGGAGGAGTGACACTTGGACGACAAAGAATTTTAGAGGTTTTCATAAAAATTTAATTAATAATGATTTAGGAAAAGTAGGTGGGTCTCAATTTCTATAAAAAAGGGGGAAAAGAAGGAAGAGGGGTGGTTCCAGAGCTTAACGCTACGCCACTGCATTGTGGCTTGGACGGATTGCTCGGTAGGGGAGTTGGGTTTATCTCACCGTGATAAGGGTAGTCAAATTTCTGGAGGCTGTCGAGGAAGCTATTCATCTCCCTCGATCTTGTGTGGCCCCTCGGCGTCTTCGGGGATGAAGGGGAAGGTGAGTACCCCAGCTTATCATCGGGAGGTAATGTGAGGCCCGCTACGGCCGGCAGTTTTTCTGAGCTGCATGGAGCTGGAAGAAGTACTGAGCCTAACGCCCCTCGGCGTAGCTAGAGGCAACGATATGAATTTTTATTTCGGTAGAGTAGGATTGTCTAGTTATTCTTTAGGGCGGCCAGTTATGATGCATTATATGGGTGATGTTGCTTCATCCGTTGTGGTTCTTTCATAAGCTACCACGAGCATTGTTCTCGACCGTAGAAGTTTTATTGTTGCGCTGGACCGGTAAATTTTAATTGAATAAACCATCGAAATCGCACTCGCACATTAGACCGTTGTCTGAAAACGAATATTAACATCCTTGCATCTTCAGTTGATTTTCTTTATTGCAAACGAACATTAGAATCCCTGCACTTCCTACGTTATATTTTTATAGAAACGAAATATAAATTCCCGGCATTTCTAGTGGTCAATCGTTGAAACCTTTGGGGCTTTTCGTTTTCCATTATAGTGGTAAATTTGTTGAGTGATTGTCCTTCTGTTCTTGTAAATCATCATGAAGCCGCTTCATTTCTTTTGTTGTAAACTCGTGGGTGAATTGCCATTCTATTCCTACGCTCGTTCTGGCAAATCCGAATGCTATTATTGTTCGTTGATCCAGAAGATTTTAAAATCTTGTCCTTTCCTTTTTCCTTTTTGCGATCCTGTAAAATCATTTGGCCCTTTGTTATTCATTTTCGCATTCCGGTATAAACTGTGGGCAATGCATTTTTTGGTGTATCGGTTTCACGCTGAAAGTGTATGATGCATCGCCTCGCATAATCATTGGTTTTCGCTTTGTTTTTGTCGCAAATTCACCGCCTCTACCCATGGATTATGGGTTGCCGACGACAGGCCCTTCTTGCTTCTTCTTTGAACCGCTTTTACACCTCTCGTTGGTTAATATATCTCTCGCACCCAAATCAGTTTGCATCGATTTACCGATAAAGATTTTAAACTCCCATGCATGCTAGGGAGGACGCCTTTGTACCCTCGTTAGCAAAGCGTTTATGATTGTGTTGAATTAATAACAATTCCTTATGACTGCGTGGATTATTGGAGGAGCGTGTTCCATTACATTGTATTGGGCAAGTCACCATTACTTCTTTGGTCTAAAACCCCTTTTTTTGCGCCCACCAGTCTTATGTTATTTCACTGCTATCATGATGGATTTTATTTCTGAGTCGATGGTAAGAGGGGAATCTCTGCCCGATTGCCTTGGGTAATTTCCTTGATCCTTGTGGTTCGGTATCCTTTTCCCCTTCTCGCACCCTGGTGGGATTTCTGTGCAAATCTCCATTCATTACCACACTATAGGGTCCCTACAATTTAATGTGATACTGTTGAATAAGGTAAATCACAAATTATTCGTTGGTCTTCTCCTCATAGTTTCCAAGCGTTAGTATTAATCATGTGTTGTAAATTCCTCACCTTGAGCTAAGTATTATGGTAATTTAAAGATGGAGGGATTCCTTTTGTTTACAACTCGGTTCAGAGCTCCAATTGATTAAAATATTAGTAGTCCCACCCTAAATGATAATTTTGGCATAATGAGGGATTAGATGTCGATTTTCCGTGTTGTGGTAAATGATAGTTTAAATTATATAGTTTTAAGTGATAGTTTAAATGATATATCAAATTTTCCAGGTTTTATATTATAGATTTAAATGATAGTTTAATTTACATATATATCATGGTCACATGTAAATGTAATCATTGTCGAATATCAACACGCGCATACAGTCTTTACATTTTAAAACCGAGTCCTTAAATATTTATATCTGACCTGGCATTTTAAAAGGTCTAATTAAGGAGGATCTAAAGCACCAGAAAGGTAAATGAATAAGGAAGGAACCTTGACACCAGAGAAGCATTTTGTATGACGTTGCGTTCTTAGTTTTAGTGTTTTCCCTTCTCCATTCATTGCATCCTTAATGGTGTGTTTAATGCGCACCTATAATTAAAATTTTATCGTTATGTTATTACCTTTAGTGGTTTTCTATTTTGCATTGTTTAACGATTGATTAATGACCAGCCTAATTACAGTTTAAGGCCATTTGGACAAAGTTTGCATTTATAAAGAAGATTTCATTTATAACAGTTGGAACAAGATTGCTTTATAATTATGAGATCACCGTTCCTTATCCTGAATTAAATGCATTGAGATTACCTTGTTCATGTGAGTAACCCAATAGATGTTAAATTACACTATGCAATTGCTTAATGATGTATTCAATATAATAAGAATTGCTTTATACATTCAATCAAGTAGGAATTAATTATATCTTAAAATTAAGAAGGATTTACTCATGTATTCATTTAAGAAGGAACCCCTTGATACTAGTTAGTGGTTGCACTTTTTATGGGGTAAACTAATCTTTAAAATATTATTATTCCTTTTATGTAAGGGAAAGGATCTAGTAACAATAAAAGTATTGTTGGGATTAGATAACATATAATGTTAATGTCAATGACTAACTAGTTTGCAAAGTTATAGTAACATTTCGTGTCATGGCCCCGCCTAATGTATTTTATTGCCAAGGACGATGTGTATGAGTAATGTCTCTCGAAATATACCCATTGAATTCATGTGGCAGTAATATACAATAAGGAATTAAGGTGCAATTTTAGTGTTGGGTATTTTTGAAAAATAATGGCATTGTGGACTTGCCTTAATACGATTAAATCTTAGGTTGTTAATGATTTTAGATATAAGGTCCTAGATCCAAGTACCTTGAACTACTAAGATTATAATAGGGGAATCTGCACTTACTTAAATTTACATTCCTTTATGGTTGGCCGGGTATCTCGTCTACTAATGGAGTTCAAATGGAATAATTGGTCTAAGGTTAAGGTCTTGAGTCTCAATAGTGATTGGTCGATGTCTGAGTCCTTCCCACTTTGCCTCCGAGAAGTCGGGTGGTCCTGAATTTGTAGTGCTTGGTCGCCCCGCTTATGCCTTACTCAGGTCGCTACTAGTTTCGCCAGCTTGGCCAGAGCCCGCCTTAATCTTCTTCGAGAAGACAAGACTAAAAAGCCCCGTCATGGCGTAAATAGTAAACCTATCGTTGATTCTTCCATCTATGACCGTGACTGCATCAACACCCGGGTGTCATTTCAAGCATACCGCTAGTTGCAATGCCATGTCTAGGGCTATTGTTTGTTGTCACCAAGGATATGTCGGGTCGCCTTTGTTGTGTTCGCTTTGCTTGGCGTTTTAGCTTTAGGTCGGGTTACTTACCGCCTCGAGTAGTCGGCCAGAGTCTGCTCTAATCTTCTTTCGAGAAGACATAAGACTAAACGCTCTACTTTCCCGCTGCGGCGTAAATAGTAACCCTAACAATTCGCGATTCTTCCCTCGGCGTTCTAACCGTATACTCTAGAATGGCTTATTGTTGTGTTGTGCTTTGTGCCTATGGTCGATATTGGCAGCTGCTTCCGATTACGATTGTATTTGATTTTTCTGTAGCTGATTGAGATGATTATGGGTGTCTAGGTAATCATGGTTAGAGTGACGCCGCAGACCCATTGTGGTGCTAGAGAGGAGGCTGACTTAGCAACATCCACACCGGTGGATCTAACCCCGCAGAAGCTTAGTAGGTCCTTGGACGTGAGAAGATCACAAATATTTATGTTTGTGGGGATGATGAGATCTTTCCACAAGACGTTCGAGGTGTCATCAGCAGCATTGGATACGTAGATGAGGCTGTGGTGCCGCACCTCGCCGAGGTTCCGCCACACACCGCCGCTACGTAGCATCTCCACCGAACTCGCGAAGGTGAAATTGCTCCTTTGGTGTCTCCTGATCTACAAGTAGCCCAATCGGCAGGCATGGTTGGAGAATACGGTGATGTGTTTCTCACTTCGCAATTATACCTCCAAAATGAAGGTCTCCATGGCGTTATTTCAACTGAAGGGGAGCGCCTTTCTATGGTGGAAGACGCCTCCCACTGCTAAACATGGTCATTGAAGACGTATCAGCGGGAACCGCTCGAGGAACCGCTCAGAGAAGTATCTTCGAGTAACCCATTGAGCGCCGCCAATGAGTTCACCGCTCACGACAGGGAGGTCGCATAAAGGCTCGAAAGTAATGCAGGCATGTTTTATGGAGTCGCTCGTATGATCCGCGACCAACACCGAAGCTCAAGGTCAACAAAAGTTCGTTTACGCAATGGCGTTCGCATGCAAGGTTAGGATTTTGATGCATCAAACCTTGCACGACGCTTATCCAAAAGGGGCCCCTATAGCGTAGGAGGAGCGGTATCACGGGGTCGCACTGTGACTCCACGTGAGACCAAAGCGGCATGGTTCCGCCGGTACAATCAGTAAAGATCGCATTAACGGCCAGACATAATACGATATCGCGGGTTCCATAAGGATCCATGTTCATCACACTCGAATGGAATCGCCACCGCCAAATGACACCTTATCTAGGGACCATATAGCACTAGTAGCGCTGCCACCGCTAACAACAAAATTTTAGGCCCGCTCGCATCGTAATTAACATCCGTGACGGTGGGCGCCATCCCTTCACTTTGGGGTACCGGACTATTGGTTCAAGAAGGGGTGCCGGACGGCAGAATCTACTACCAGCACGATTGTCTAGTGGAGAGGACTAGAGCACGCGGATCAGCCGGACCCACTACATGGGGAGATATGGCAAGGCCCAATGATTCATGCAACATGAATAACGCTGAAGAGCACCAATCGACCTGCTCGAGACGATAGTGCACTATCGCCGACTGCACTCTTTAGTATTTCGACAACGTGCTACTGGTGAGTTTTATTTTCTCGTGCACGCTTAAAAAGGATTAAGGTGCTACCGAACAGACGAAGTTTAGCTTCATAGATGGCTTCGAGCCAAACAGAAGGTCGAGGGAAAGGTTACCGTCAGTGTCTTTAACCTAGGAGAGTTTGTCATGAGGGGCAACCTGTACCATGATCTTAGGGTCTTGGGCGGACATTGTGATTGGTATGGATTGGTTGGAATCGCATGAGGCAATGCTCAACCGTAAGACTAAAATCCGCTAAGCTTAGCTTCCATGATGAAGGAAAAGACGTGGTGGATAGTAGGATGGAACCGTGGAGTATCCTCGAGGTTCGCCTTCCTTACACCACGGAAGAGTCGCTAAGGTGAAAGATTTATGCAATCCTTTCGTTAAACTAAAAAGGGGAGGGAAGAAGGTCTAGAAAACTTTTCGGTGGTGAAGGAGTTTGCGACGTATTTCCAGAGGAGTTACGGTGATACCGTAAAGAGAATTGAGTTACTATAGGACCTCGAAACCGGACTCAACCGATAGAAAACCATCATCGGATGTCGGACTAATGGAGTTGCAAGATGTGGAAAACAAAACAAGGAGTTGTTGGACCGGGATTGATACATCCTAGTGTGTCACCATGGGTGCACCAGTTATTTTCATTCGAAGAAGGATTCGATCGAGGCTTCAGATTGACTACCGCCAATCAACAAAGCTAATGCATCAAGAATCGCATCCTTTACCAAGAACCGAAGGATCCTGCTCGACCAAATGAAGGCATATGTTCTCCACATCACTTATGACTGCATCACCAAGCACATCAAAGAGGATGACGCCCCTAAGACCGCTTTACATATTTGGACATTATGATTTACCTTTTACCTTTTGGATCAATAAACGCCCTGTGGGTATTTAAGGAGCTTGATGAATCGTGGTGTTCTACTCTATACTCCTTGGACAAGTTCGGCCCAAGTATTCATTGATCTATATTTTGATCTACCGGATGATGGAGGAGCGCGACGAGAACTTGGCGCTTTGTTACTACAATGTTTTACGTATAACACAAAATTATATGGGAAGCTATCCAAATTTCTCTTTATCAATCAAGGATTCACTACTTAGGAATGTCATCTCCGGTTGCATCGTCATGGATCCAAAACGGCGAGCTATTATGGAATGGTCATACTTAATTTAACGTCAGTATGTAGTTTCATGGGTTTAACAGTATATTATCGACAGTTTGTCAAAGGATTTTCAAGGATAACAAGTCCGATCGCAGAGTTGCAGAAGAAAATGCCATTTGTTTGGACCGAAATGAGCTTAGCGATTGAAGCGCTGAGTTAAGTTGATACCGTATACTAAAGGGTCCTTAACATGGACGTAATTTGGTATGTATCGACGCATCCAAGGAAGGTTTAGGTGGACTCTGATGCAAGATGGATGAGTGATTGCTTATTTCGAGAAAACTAAAGAAGGCATGAGGAAAACCACGCGACGCATGATTTGGAGTCATTAGTAACTGTATATGCCTTAAAGTTGCATGGAGACACTACCTTGTTGATGAAAATTTGAATCAAAGATTGATCATTGTGGACTACAACATATTTTCACGTTAGTAAGAGACTCCGAACGCCGCATTAACCGCTATCGAATTGTTTAGTGAGTACCACTCGATTACTTACATAAAGGGAACAAAGGAACCGAGTACTACGTTTCTCGGAGTTGGAGGCTTACTACTAATCTTCTTGGCAGCTACTCCTTCTTCGTGATGAATCTTGGCACGGAGAAGATTCTCACTTTACAGAATGACGATGACTGGTACAAAAAAAACGAAGATTTTATCGGACAAAACAAAAAGATGGTACCAAGATTTGAAGTACTTACATTTGACGATGATGGATTAAGGAGATTTAGAAATCAAATTTACATACCATCGAACAACAAGTTGAGGAATTTGATCCTAAAACGAGGCTCACAAAGCAGTGTAATGGCTCACCCGGGAGTCACAAAAAATGAGGGAAAACCTTAAAAATGAAGGTAGACATATTCAACTAAGTGGCCATATGTATAGAATGTCAACAAGTAAAAGCTGAACATAGACACCCGATAGGATTACTTCAACCACATGCCATTCCGCATCCGAAAATGGGAAGTCATTTCGATGGATTTATTGTTGGATTGTCACCGACGGCAAGGAGACACGACTCGATTTTTGTATGCAGACACTCGACAAAGAGTGCTCACTTTATTCCAAAGGCATGACGATCGAACCTAACATAGCTGAATTTTCACTGAGATCAGGAGGCTGCATGATGCGGCCTAAAAGATTATATCCCACTATATCTGCTCATCTGACGACTCGACGAAGTTTCCAAGAGGCCTTCGAACTCAACTTAACTTCAGTAATCAAGATATCTTAGATGGATGGACGTATCGTATCGTACAAAACCAAACCTTGGAAGACATAAGCCATGCGATTGCACGGATGGACCAACAAAACTACCGGGAGGAATTCTTACTGCGATAGTAGAGTTCGCTTATAACAACAAATACCGTGAGCACCATTAAGATGGAGCCTCTCGAGTTTCTTTATGGGAGACCACGTTGAATTCCATTGAGATGGGATCGACTTGACGATAGGGACCGTGGGACCGTTTGATCCAAGAAATGAAGAGAAATGCAAAACCATAAGACAAAGGATAAAATAAGCGCAGATTGACGTAAGAGTTATGGTCGATGCTTCAAGATACCGTGATATATAAAATATGCGTAATGAAAATGAAATGCTAGAAATAATAGAATAACAATAAAATATCCAAAGATAATCTTCACAATACATAGAAATGATTCAATTTAAATAGCAACAAAAAATAGCACTTTGAATCAGATAGCATCGTTCACAAGTCTCTTCGAGGGCAACTTCCAATCGAAAGCGTCATTTAGCCATAATAATAATATCCAATCTATAGGGTTCTCTCATACACCGACTTCTATTTATATTAAAGAAGCATCTAGAGGAAGATCCTTCTAGAAGCTAAGCTTCTATTAGGTCTTCACATCTACTTTATTCTATTTTATTGAAAGGTCTTATTAATATTGACCTTTATTACATCCGGTCATTACTGATCTACCTATGTGTGGGTTAGACACAATACGCCCGGCCTCCCCTTAAAACAACAACCTTGTCCCTGCTATCGGAGATGTGTAAACTTTTGTAGAATGGTAGTTAGTTCCCAAGTTGCATCTGCTAGAATCATATCTTCCACTGCATCTGTAGAACCTTTGATGGTTCTTCCGACGCAGCTACGCCCTCCAACTAAAAACCGCTCGCTGAAATCTAAATGGATCCTTCTTCACTAACTCGAAGGTTGGTTTGAAGTTGGCACCTCGGTCCAATCACCTTCTTCTGTGTGAAACATGAAAAACAGGATGTAGCTTCGAATCGACTCAAAAGCTAACTGATATGTGATTTGTCCCACATGCTTTAGAACCGTAAGGGCCATAAAATTTGGGTGCTAGCTTCCTACAATGCTCGGCCTTGAGGGAAGTTTTCTGATAAGGTTGCGCCAGAAACACCCATCCCCTTCTTACAAATTGACGCTCCGAGGACCTTGATCCGCTTGTCGCCATTCACTGGCCATGACCAAGTCTCCTTTGAGGGTATGGAGAATATTCTCTCGAACTGTAGTGTTTGGTCAATCGCCTAGACCTTCTAGGTGGCACCCTTTAAGTATGAGAGAGAAATGATCAAGTGGCTTCCGTCCATTAATCAGCCTAAAAAGGAGTCGCGAGTATCGTATGGTATGTAAAAGTTGTACCACCATTCGACGAGGGGTAACCATTGAGCCCACCGGTGTTGTTTTTCCATCGTAGCACCCCATAGGTTTCAAACACTTGTTGACGACTCCGCTTCACCATCCTGGGTCGGAGGATGATAAGTTGAGTTGAGAAGCAATTGTGTGCCTTGTAACTTCAAACAGTTCTGCCAAAATTGCTTGTGAAAGTTAGGTCTCATCAGAAACAATAGAGTTTGCATGCCATGAATCTTGGAAGACCTGATCCATGAAAAATTTAAATACCGCTGTGGATGCAATAAATGGGTGGGTAAAGAGCACAAAATGAGCATATTTGAAAGACGATCCACCACCACCATTATCACCGATTTATCTCGATTTGGGTAAGCCCGTAATAAAATCGACAGATATATCCTCCAAATATCGTGGGGAATTGGAAGCAGCTTGGAGTGTTCATGGAGATTTGATCGCTTCCTTGTTATGCTGGCATACCCCACATTCAACTACAACCACGGATGTCCTGCTTCATACCATCCTAGAAAAGGGAACGTTTAACTCTGGCTATGTTTTGGTGAACCCCGAAAGTGTCTCAATGTAGCATGAAGCCTGTAGAGTACCGGGTGGATTTGAGCTTGGATTGTTTAATTAAATAAAGCAACCCCTTTGTATCAAGCTCATTCTGCCAAGAGTACCGGGGAGCCTGTGCCTTGTTCTTTAGTTGTTGAATTAGATGCAAACTTCTGGGGTCTTGAAGCCATTCATGTCGCAATAAATCCAGCCAATCGTACAATGAAGGAAAGAAAAAGGGATCCTTCGTCTTCATATTCGCGATGCTGCATTCACACTACATTGTTCCTTTAAGCCCTTCTTGTAAATGATCTCACAATCATAGCCAAAGACTTAGTGACCCATTTTGTTGCTCCCTGGAGAAACGCGTTCCGTGAAAGTATTTGAGGATTTGATGATCAGTTTTAACTTGGAATCATTTCCCCAAGAGATAAGGACGCCATAATTCAACCCCATGCAAAATCGCCAACATTTCTTTTCATAAATAGGTTTGCCTGCATTCTTTCGCATAGCTTGTTTGCTCAGAATGGCCAGCACACCCACTTCCATAAGCAAGGACAAGTAATGCCTTTCCCTGATGCGTCAGATTCCAACACAAATGTCTTTGTGAATTGGGGGAGAGCCGTAACCGAGTGGTACATGGCCATCTTCAAAGTTTGAAAAGCTTGAGCAAACAAGGGGGTCCAAGTGAAAGAGTTCTTTCGTGAGAGTCAGAGAGGTGCTTCATCTTCCATAGTTCTTGACCTAACTTGTGATAATAACTTGTTAACACCAGAAATCCACACATTATTTTGAGAGTCTTAGGGTGCGCCAATCTTGCATAGCTTCAATATTTTCGGATCCACCCCCGACGCCTATCCTTGCCCACTAGATGACCCAAGTATTCTAATTTCTGTGATGCACCAAAAGCACATTTGACCGCTTTGAGGAAAATTTGCAGCCGAGCTTATAGGATGAGAACTGATCCACATGAGTCAGACATATTCTTCCATGTCTTGCTATATATGAGGATATCATCAAAGAAAACTAGGGACAAAATGATCTAAGAAAAAAGGACTAAGACATGGTTCGCTATGAGGTCAAAGGTGGAGGGGCATTGCACAACCCAAAGGCAATGACCAAAAACTCAGAGTGGCCCTCATGAGCGAAGGTTGTCTTAGGAATGTCAAACTATTTCATACGGATTTGGTGATATCTCGAAGGAAGATCAAGTTTGGTGAAGAATTGGGCACCACTCGTTCATCCAAGAGTCAATAATGACCTGAATGGGAATTTGGCCCGATGGTGAGTTTATTGAGAGCAACCTGGAAGTCGTGACACATTCACCAAGAACCTCTTCTTTAGTACCATGACGACGGGGGAGGAGTAAGGACTCGCATCAGGGATGGATGACTCCGACAAGAAGGAGTTCCTTAATCATTTTTCAATTTCATTCTTTGGACAAAGGTGGCTTATATGGACGTATGTTGGGGGAAGGGATCTTAGGACAAGGGGAATGGAATGACTGCATGGACACCGCTGGAAGGGGGAAGTCCTTGGGGAGTGGAGAAGACCGCTTGATGTTTAGACAGCAGAGTTTGAGGTCTTGGGGCACGGGTGGGGATCTCGGTGGTTTGAATGGCATGGCTGCTGGGCTATGACACCGTAATGACCTTTTTTGAGAAATTTCTCCATGCGATGAGAACTGATTATTTCGGGAGAACCCGCAGTGATGCTTTGAAATTTATGTTTTTGGCCTTGGTCAAATTGCATGGTTAGTTGCGAAATCCATGAGAATGGGGACCCAGTTTCTCGAGCCCGGCACCCATCACTACCGTCGAACCCTCCCATGTCAATAGCAAAACATATGGGATTTTAGGTTAGAAGTTTCACCTATTTGAGGTACATATCTTCACAAAGGTCTCTCCACATTTCATAGAGCCACCCATTGGCAATCATGATTTGAACATTATTAACAACATGGATATAGCGTTGGTTTCTTTGGGCGACAGCGCAATGAATAAAGTTGTGGTGCTGCCACTATCAACCAAGATGATGACCTTCTATGCTTGATATAACCGATCAGCCTGAGAGTTTGGGGCGTAGAAGCCTAAGTGAGAGAGAATTGAGGAAATGATGGTTCTTCACAGAGGGTCTAAGCGAGGGCTTCTATTCGTAAGTTTCTTTGCGACTCGGGACAGGGAAGTACACCGCCTCCTGAATATCCCAGAGATGGCCATAAAGAGATTTTGTTCCTACATTTGTGGCATGGGAAATAATTGTCATCACAGTTAATAGAGGCCTTTGAGTTGTCGCTCACCCATTTCCAGCCCTAGCCAATTTTGATTTTAAGGAGCCGGAGGGGGTAGTGGGTTTTACCGGTTTAGGGCTGGAAAAAAGGGAAGTTTTACGGCTCGAGAGGAAACAATTTGTTGTGCTTCTTGGCTTTTTATACCTCCACCCAAGTCATAGGTCGAGCCATGAGGGACATGTGCCCGAATCTCCTTGAGGCCACCGGAAGCACTCTCGAAGAAAGCATCTGGCCATTCCTCCGCTCGAAAAGCCGACGCTTCAAATGCAAATTTAAGTGAAGTCTCTCGGACGCGGCCCTCGATTGTTTAATTTTGTCAAACGAATCTACCGTTGGTACCGTCAAAAGCCGCCTATAAAGCTCAAGAACAAATTAACCAAGAAATATATCCTTGATGGGAAGTTTTTCTCCATTGCCACCATTGCCGCCTTTGATCTAGATGGAGAACACCACACCTGAGTTTGGCCAAGTCATCGTAATGTTGTAGAGAGAGAAATACTGTTCCATTTGTGTGACCCAACCAATGGGGTCCGAGCCATCAATTTGGTTACATCCATCCACGGAAGGTGTATGTCCCTTGAAAGTGATGCTGCATTGAAAGGAATGGGAAGAAGTTTCACCTTCAGCCTTTTTATGTGCATCAAGAAAAGAATCATCAGTAGGGATTTTGAGTTTGGTGCAGAAAAGAACAAATGCATCTGCTCATTTTTTACTCGCCATTGTGGACTCTACTATCCGACAGAGGCATTCATGGAGGTGCATCATGTGAGGCAAGGCTAGTAGCACCGAAGTTGTTGCACTTCTGTTGGTTCTCAAGTAATCCAGATTGCAGGGTGTTGAAATGAGACTCAGTTCTTGGTTACGGGTATGGACAATGATGACGGTGAACCTAAAAGGGTGTGGTCGGTCAGAAATTTTGCAGAAAATGATATGGAGGAAAGTGATGAGGGCGGTGAGAGGAAGCTAATGGGATAGGTCTCAAATAATGGTGAAAATTCCAGACTTTTTTTTTTTTTTTTTTTTTTTTCGTCTGAAGAATGCTGTAAGGTTGAAATCCCCAAATTTTGAACCGTGAGAGTATTCCACTTAGCAACCCGAATATAGATGCTGGGTTAATAGATCTCACCGGGTTTAATTTGTTTATATATTGTTGTTTATGTTCCCAAGAGTTAGGTATTCCGTGGTTCACAGACAAGGGTTTCGCGGATATAGCTCGATATAATGCAGCATGGTCCAACAAGTAGTACTCGCCCAATATCTCAAGGAACTAACTAAGGAGGATAGACTGCACTCTTTAGCCGTACTACCCGATTACCCGTGTACTAGAGAGTATCTTCCCGAAAGTTGTTCTTACACTATAGCAGCCGGGCGGCCGATAGGTTTATCTACAGAGGATCTGTGAAATCTAGGCCGGTCCGTATTGTGTACAACTGATGCTTACCACTGGTTGGTACCTACCGTGGGTTGCTAAGGGTGGCCAAATGATGCTTTAAGAACCACTTGTATTTCCGCGGTTGAATCCTTCAACCATCGGTTTATGCGCCGTAATGACAGACTGCGGGCTTTAAGACGTCCGAATACATCTCTACCCCGAAAAAATAATCTACAATTTCCATAAGGAAAGTGCTCGATACCACTCTGTAAGATACCGTAGACATATAAAATATGCAATTGGTAAACGTAAATGCTGGTAGGGAAATAATGTAATAATAGTAAAATATCCAGCATAATCTCACAATAATAATGTAAATGATTCACCCAAATAGAAACATAAATAGCACTTTGAATCGATAGCAATGTTCACAGGCTCTTCAGGGGTAACCTCCAATCGAGCAATGCCTCTATTACAATAATATCCAAGCTAGGGTTCTCTAAGGCACCGAATTCCTCCTATTTATACCTAAAAGAAGCATCTAGAGGAAGATCCTTCTGTATTTTGTAGCTTCATTAGGTCTTCTTACATCCACTTCATTCCCATTTTATTGAAAGGTCTTATTAATATTGAACTTATTACACTGGTCACACCGATTCACCTTTGTGGGTTAGGACCTTAACAGATGCACACCGAAATAATCAGAAGCTACGTAGGTCGGCTGCATCGAAGCCCCTCTTGCAAGCTAAAACCACATAAGAGTTCTATCAAGTTTGGAAGGGAGCTAAACTCTCCTAGGTTGGGAACCTTCGAGATTGTTGAGAGAAAGGGGCCCGTGGCTCATCGGACCAGCCTTGCCTCCCATTCTTTTGAGGCGATAAGCATGATGTTTTCATGTATCCGCTTTGAGACATTATATTAGTGATCCGGACACACGTGATTGACATGAGTTCTTTGCGTGCACTGATGAGGGAAGACGGCTGAGCTAGTTCGCATTTTAGATCATTGCGCTCGATGCTTATGGTGTCAAACGGTAGAATGTGTCAAGGTCCATGGGGACGCTTATATTCCACTTCATGACTGGGGGATGCATATGATATGCGCTAGAAGCTTCCATTTTTGTTTGATAGATAGACTTAAGGATACTATGGTACATATGATATTATGGTACACGATTTCGGTGATGACACCGAGAAACTTCGACAAAGTTTAGACCAAGAGGGGTGTATGTAACATCCCGCCCAAGACCGACAAAAACTTATTCTTTTGAGGACACTTGCTCGAAAGTGATCCTGGATTTTATGGGATGATAAACCACTTATCCTTGATGATGATGCATTATGATTGGTGACAGGACGTTTTACTATTGTTGTATACATATGCTATTGAATCAGTTTCATTGAGCGTGTGTTTTTAATTGAGGATGCAGAGTCATCGACGAAACCCTTGGACTCAGGAATGAGTCCAGGAGTGTGATATTGAGTTGATTTATTTACCACATATTTATTGATTTGATGATATGTTGTTGACATGTTCTCACATGATTTTTTGATGATGTAGGTTGACGATAGGTTGTCGACCAGGCTCACATATGGATTTAAGGGGCCACACATGATTTCCGAGAGGTTGAGGGAGAGGTGTAAACATCAGCCTTGCCACAGCCTACTAGCACTCCTGACCGGGTTCTAACCATAGGCTAACATTACCTAGTTCTGAGAGGATCCCATGATGCCGTGAGGGCGCATCACAGCCGCCACGATGATTCTATGGGTGCGCATTGGCATGGGGCCTTATTCCTAGAACCCTTAGTCTCCCACAAGTTCACCCTCGGGCGATTGTTGATTAAAGGGTTATAGATGTCTACCAACTGGCCAAGCTTCCACAAGTGGCACTTTGGAGCACGAGATGGATATGATATCCAAACTGTAGGTTAACGATTACCTAGTTCGAGAGGATCCATGATGTCGTGAGGGAAGACTGCGACAGTCGCTCACGATGATTCTAAGTGGTGCGCAATAAGGCGGGGGCCTTATTCCTTAGAACCCTTAGTCTCCCACAAGTTCACCTGGCGGATTGTTGATTCCAGGGTTATAGATGTCTACCAATCCGTCAAATCGACAAGTGGTACCCTTGGATCATGTGGTGCAACCTGAAGGGCACGTCACGCTAAAGAAACACAAGTTGGCGAGTGGCACCCTTGGAGCACGTGGTGCATCCATAAGGGCACGTCGTGCAACAGAAGAAAAAAAGGCGAGTGGCACCCTTGGAGCACGTAGTGTGCCCTGAAGGGCACGTCGCATTAGGGATGATGATGACACAACCTAGATGACCCTAAGACCTTAACATCTGATAAATTCTTACAACGCCTCCCCTAATTAATTGTCGCCCAGTTCAAATCTAAACCTAAATTTAAACCTCACTAAGATAAAATTTTGACAAGCCCTAAGAAAAGATCCTACAAAAATAAACATAAGGGCGTAAACTAAAACCCTCCTGGGTGTTAATTAAAGTCCTCTTAAAAATTAAAGTGGGCAAAATAATGAGGGATATAAATTAAGTGAAACCCATGGCTTTTAAATTATAAAGAAGAATTAAAATTATTAAAGTGTGGGAGTATAAAAGCTAGGATTTTAAAAATACAATGAAAAGATTAATAAGTGATTTATCATTTTGGGTTTTAAAAAAAATAAAAATAAAAATAAATAAATAAACAAAATAAAAAAAGAGAGGAAAGGACAATTAATAGAAATAAGGAAACTTGTATTAAAGGAAACTTAATATTGGAAAGTAGGAGACATAGGGTAAAAAGAGAAAAGGAATCAACATTTAAAGAGTTACTAAAAATCAGAAACTTCATTTTAGGAAAGTATTAAAAGCATGAGAGGGGATCTAGGAACCCTCGGAGAAATTCTAGGAGCGATTAAAGGGGGGGTGAGGGAATTGAGTCTTTTAATTATAAAAAAGAAATTAATTTTTGGAGAACCATGGGGATGAGTGACACCTGGACGACAGAGAATTTTTAGAGGTTATTCATAAAAATTTAATTAATAATGATTTAAGAAAGTAGGTGGGTCTCAAATTTCTATAAAAGAAGGGGGAAAAGAAGGAAGAGGGGTGAACGGTGAGCGTAAAGTTACGCTGACAGATTGTGGCTTGACGGATTGCTTATGGGGAGTTGGGTTTATCTCAGCTGTATTGGAGTGCTATCTCAGCCTTGGAGGCGAGCTAAGAAGTTAGTCTCATCTCTGGATCTTGTGTGGCCCCTTTGCGGCTCGAGGGGTTGAGGGGGAAGAAGAGTACCCCTAGCGATTGGCTGGGAGGTACCGGTGAGGTCGCTACGGTCGACAAGCAGGAGTGGCACGGAGAGCGGGAAGAAGCATGGAGCACGGGACGTCCTCAGAAGTGGGCGAGAGGCAACGATATGAATTTTATTTCTGGTAGAGTAGATTGTCTAGTTATTCTCTTAGACGATTATGATGCATTATATGTAAGATGTTGCCTCAGATGTTGTGGTTCTGTTCGTATGCTACGGTGATATTGTTCTGGACTGTGTAAAGTTTTATTGTTGCACGGGACCAGGTAAATTTTTAATTGAATAACCATCAGAGTTCCTGCACCCCGCGTTAAACTATTGTCTGAAAATGAATATTAACCTCCCTGCATCCTCAGTTGATTTTATTTATTGCAAACGAACCTTAGAATCCCTGCACTTCCTGCGTTAGATTTTTATATAAACGGAATATAAATTCCTGGCATTTCCAGTGGTCAATCGTTGAAACCTTTGGGGCTTTTCATTTTACATTATAGTGTTAAATTTGATGAGTGATTGTCCTTCTGTTCTTGTAAATCGCCTGGCGAACGTGTCATTTCTTTTGCTGTAAACTCGTTGGTGAATTGACATTCTGTTCTTGCGCTCGTTCTGGCAAATCCGAATGCTATTGTTGTTTGTTGATCCAGACGCTTTTAAAATCTTGGCCTTTCCTTTTTCCTTTTTGGGATCCTGTAAAATCATTTGGCCCTTTGTTATTTATTTTCTCATTCTGGTATAAACTGTGGGTAATGCGGTTTTTTTGGTCGCTGGTTTTCGCTGAGTGTATGATGCACGTTCCTGTACAATCGTTGGCTTTTCATTTTTTTTTTCTTGCTGCAAATTCACTGCTCTGTACCTCTAGATTATGACTTTCTAGATCTCTGCATCCTTTCTTGCTTTAAACCGTTTTTACACCTCTGCGGGTTATCATATCTCTGCGCCCAAATCATTTGCATCGATTTACCTTTGAGAGTGTTTTAAAATGCCCATGCATACGCAGGGAGGATGCTCCTGTACCCGTTGCTAGCAGTGCTTTATGACTGTGTTGAATTAATAACAATTCCTTATGACTATGTGGATTATTGGAGGAGCGTGTTCCATTACATTGTATTGGGCAAGTCACTGTTACTTCTTTGGTGTAAAACCCCTTTTTTTGCGCCCACCAGTCTTATGTTATTTCACTGTTGTCATGATGGCTTTTATTTCTGATTCGATGGTAAGAGGGGCGTCTCTGCCCGGTTGCCTTGGGTAATTTCCTTGATCCTTGTGGTTCGGTATCCTTTTCCCCTTCTCGCACCCTGGTGGGATTTCTGTGCAAATCACCATTCATTACCACACTATAGGGTCCCTGCAAATTTAATGCGATACTACTGAATAAGGTAACCGCTCATCTATTCACTGGTATTCTCATCATAGTTCCCAAGCGTCAGTATTAATCATGCGTTGTAAATTCCTCACCTTGAGCTGAATATTATGGTAATTTAAAAAGTAGAGGTATGGGTCCCTTTTTATTTTCAAACTCGGTTCAAAGCTCAATTTGATTAAAAGATTAGTAGTCTCACTTAAATGATAATTTTAAGTATATGAGGATTAGAGATGTTAGATTTTCCAGGTTGTAAATGATAGTTTAAATTATATAGTTTTAAGTGATAGTTTAAATGATAGTTTAAATGATATATCAGATTTTCCAGGTTTTATATGATAGATTTAAATGATAGTTTAATTTACATATATATCATGGTCACATGTAAAT
>SNQJ01S0079480.1:0-10280 GCA_010110895.2 Picea sitchensis | reverse complement strand
TAAAAAAGAAATTAATTTTTGGAGAACCATGGGGATGAGTGACACTTGGACGACAGATAATTTTTAGAGGTTTGTCATAAAAATTTAATTAATAATGATTTAAGAAAGTAGGTGGGTCTCAAATTTCTATAAAAGAAGGGGGAGAAGAAGGAAGAGGGGTGAACGGTGAGCGTAAAGTTACGCTGGCAGATTGTGGCTTGACGGATTGCTTGTGGGGAGTTGGGTTTATCTCAGCTGTATTGGAGTGCTATCTCAGCCTTGGAGGCGAGCTAAGAAGTTAGTCTCATCTCTGGATCTTGTGTGGTCCCTTTGCGGCTCGGGGGGCTGAGGGGGAAGCAGAGTACCCCTAGCGATTGGCTGGGAGGTACCGGTGAGGTCACTACGGTCGACAAGCAGGAGTGGCACGGAGAGCGGGAAGAAGCATGGAGCACGGGACGTCCTCAAAAGTGGGCGAGAGGCAACGATATGAATTTTATTTCTGGTAGAGTAGATTGTCTAGTTATTCTCTTAGGCGATTATGATGCATTATATGTAAGATGTTGCCTCAGCTGTTGTGGTTCTGTTCGTATGCTACGGTGATATTGTTTTGGACTGTGTAAAGTTTTATTGTTGCGCGGGACCGGGTAAATTTTTAATTGAATAACCATCAGAGTTCCTGCACCCCACGTTAAACTATTGTCTGAAAATGAATATTAACATCTTTGCATCCTCAGTTGATTTTCTTTATTGCAAACGAACCTTAGAATCCCTGCACTTCCTGCGTTAGATTTTTATATAAACGGAATATAAATTCCCGGCATTTCCAGTGGTCAATCGTTGAAACCTTTGGGGCTTTTCATTTTACATTATAGTGGTAAATTTGATGAGTGATTGTCCTTCTGTTCTTGTAAATCGCCTGGCGAACGTTTCATTTCTTTTGCTATAAACTCGTTGGTGAATTGACATTATGTTCTTGCGCTCGTTCTGGCAAATCCGAATGCTATTGTTGTTTGTTGATCCAGATGCTTTTAAAATATTGGCCTTTCCTTTTTCCTTTTTGGGATCCTGTAAAATCATTTGGCCCTTTGTTATTTATTTTCTCATTCCGGTATAAACTGTGGGTAATGCGGTTTTTTTGGTGGCTGGTTTTTGCTGAGTGTATGATGCACGTTCCTGTACAATCATTGGCTTTTCATTTTTTTTTCTTGCTGCAAATTCACTGCTCTGTACCTCTGGATTATGGGTTGCCAGATCTCTGCATCCTTTCTTGCTTTAAACCGTTTTTACACCTCTGCGGGTTATCATATCTCTGCGCCCAAATCGTTTGCATCGATTTACCTCTGACAGTGTTTTAAAATGCCCATGCATACGAAGGGAGGATGCTCCTGTACCCGTTGCTAGCAGTGCTTTATGACTGTGTTGAATTAATAACAATTCCTTATGAATGTGTGGATTATTGGAGGAGCGTGTTCCATTACATTGTATTGGGCAAGTCACCGTTACTTCTTTGGTGTAAAACCCCTTTTTTTGCGCCCACCAGTCTTATGTTATTTCACTGTTGTCATGATGGCTTTTATTACTGATTTGATGGTAAGAGGGGCGTCTCTGCCCGGTTGCCTTGGGTAATTTCCTTGATCCTTGTGGTTCAGTATCCTTTTCCCCTTCTCGCGCCCTGGTGGGATTTCTGTGCAAATCACCATTCATTACCACACTATAGGGTCCCTGCAAATTTAATGCGATACTGCTGAATAAGGTAACCGCTCATCTATTCACTGGTATTCTCATCATAGTTCCCAAGCGTCAGTATTAATCATGCGTTGTAAATTCCTCACCTTGAGCTGAATATTATGGTAATTTAAAAAGTAGAGGGATGGGTCCCTTTTTATTTTCAAACTCGGTTCAGAGCTCAATTTGATTAAAAGATTAGTAGTCTCACTTAAATGATAATTTTAAGTATACGAGGATTAGAGATGTTAGATTTTCTAGGTTGTAAATGATAGTTTAAATTATATAGTTTTAAGTGATAGTTTAAATGATAGTTTAAATGATATATCAGATTTTCCAGGTTTTATATGATAGATTTAAATGATAGTTTAATTTACATATATATCATGGTCACATGTAAATGTAATCATTGTCGAATATCAACGCGTGCATACAGGCTTTACATTTTAAAACTGAGTCCTTAAATATTATATATCTGACCTGGCGTTTTAAAAGGTGTAATTAAGGAGGATCTAAAGCACCAGAAAGGTAAATGAATAAGGAAGGAACCTTGACACCAGCAAAGAATTTTTGTATGCCGTTGCGTTCTTAGTTTTAGTGTTTTCCCCTTCTCTCCATTGCATCCTTAATGGTGTATTTAATGCGCACCTATAATTAAAATTTTATCGTTATGTTATTACCTTTAGTGGTTTTCTAGTTTTGCATTGTTTAACGATTGATTAATGACCAGCCTAATTACAGTTTAAGGCCATTTGGACAGAGTTTGCATTTATAAAGAAGATTGCATTTATAACAGTTGGAAGAAGATTTCTTTATAATTATGAGTTCACCGTTCCTTATCCTGGATTAACTGCATTGAGATTGCTTTATTCATGTGAGTAACCCAATAGATGTTAATTTACACTATGCAATTGCTTAATGATGTATTCAATATAATAAGAATTTCTTTATACATTCAATCAAGTAGGAATTGTTTATATCTTCAAATTAAGAAGGATTTACTCATGTATTCATTTAAGAAGGAACTCCTTGATACTAGTTAGTGGTTGCACTTTATGGGGGTAAAGCAATCTTAAAATATTATTCCATTTATGTAAGGGAAAGGATCTATTAACAATAAAAGTACTGTTAGGATTAGATAACATATAATGTTAATGGCTTCCAAATTTGCAAAGTTATGGTAACATTGTGTCATGGCCCTGGGCACCTTAATGTATTTTATTGCCATGACGATGTGTAAGGAGTAATGTCTTGAAATATACCATTGAATTATGTAAGGGTAATATATGTCGTTATGAATTAAGGTGCAATTTTAGTGTTAGGTATTTTTGAAAAATAATGGCATTGTGGACTTGCCTTAATACGATTAAATCTTAGGTTGTTAATGATTTTAGATATAAGGTCCTTGATCCAAGTACCTTGAACTATGAAGATTATAATAGGGGAATCTGCACTTACTTAAATTTACATTCCTTTACGGTTGGTCGGGTATCTCGTCTACTAATGTATTTCAAATGGAATAATTGGTCTAAGGTTAAGGTCTTGAGTTTCAATAGTGGATGGTCGATGTCGAAATCCTTCTGACTTGCGTCTCCCGTAGAAGTCATGGTGGTCCTTGAATTTGCAGTGCTTGGTCGTCCTGCTTGCATCTTGTTCTAGGTCGAGTTACTAGTTTCTGCCTGAGCAGTCGGCCAAGAGCCTGTCTAATCTTATTTCGAGAAGACACAAGACTAAAAGCCCTTCTTTTCTGTGCAGAAATAGTAAACCTTACTGTTGGATTCTTCCATCTGTGATCGTACTGTACTTAACACCTGGTGTCGTTTTCTGCTTACAGCTGCTAGTTACACACGTTATGTCTAGGGGCGTTTATTTCTTGTTGTCACTGTGATATGTCAGGGTCGTCTTGTTGTGTTCACCTTGCTTGCGTCTTGTTCTAGGTCGGGTTACTAGTTTCTACCTGAGCAGTCAGCCAAGAGCCTGTCTAATCTTCTTTTGAGAAGACATAAGACTAAGCGCCCTGCTTTCCTGTGTAGAAATAGTAACCCTAACACCAAGGATTCTTCCCTTTGTGTTCTAACTGTGCGCCCCAGAATGTCTTATTGTTGTGTTGTGCGCCTTGTGCCTATGGTCATATATTGGCAGTTACTCATTGTGTGCTTTCAGTCTTCTTGTGTTGAACATCATGGTTGTGTCTTGTGCGTTGTCGAGTGGTGCCGTACAATTAAGTGTGTTGTTACTTCTACATGCGCGCACACACCTTAAGAAAAAAAATAAAAAATAAATTTTGCACCTGTCACTATAATGGTTGTCGTAAAGAGGAGGTCGTTACAAGGATGAATGGAAGGGAATATTGAGGATGAAACTCAAAGAAGAATGCAAAAAGGCTTGGAATACAAGGGATACAATTTGGCAAAGTTCTCTTGCCTCTTCTTTCATATATCAAAATGACCCCCCTAGGGCCCTTTTTATATGGAAAACGATAGTTAACTAGTTTTTAAAATGGATACATGAGGTAAGATGGTTGTGCAAACTGAGATATCCCTTAAACTCCACTCGAAAGTGCAAAACATTTTAATTTTTTTTACTTTTTAGAGTATACGTGGGTTGTCAAGCATGCAACTAGCGTATGTACACATTCTTCGTATGTAGCAGGGCATATACACCATCCAAAAAGGTGTTTTTTAAAGATGAACCTCAACAAAAGTGATTGGTGGATGTGTAAGTGAGTAGGCCAAAGTAAAAATTGCATTATAGTGGCATTTTGAGCTATAACACATGCCCCCTCATGTGTGAGGTCAGAAGACCAATTGATGGTCAAAATACATTACATCATATTTAAAAAGGGAAGGCACTGATTTGAGTGATCAAAGGGGAGTATTTTCAATTGTGTCATCTGCAAAATAATAATAATTATCACTGAGGCAGGAATACCCATGCTCGAGACAAACTAAGCATGGTTGCCAATCAAGTACACTGTAGATCCATTTCATATATAGTAATCATGGCCACATGGATAATGTGTGTGAAAATATATATTGTAGCTTCGAATAATACCCAATGGATATACATCTCAAAATCATCAATATATATATAAATACAATGTGATATGAATCTTCAAGAGGCATCAATGCCTATAGCTGGAGATGATAGCTTTAGTAACTGGAGAAATATCTTCAAGATATTCATAACTCAGGTAGGAGTATAATAGTAGTGTAAAACTAACTATCCCGAGGTCTTCAACAAGCCATCATGAAAAGATTGAAGGATCTCGATTATTGGGCATGAGACCTCGTTGATTTTTGAATGTGAACTTGGCAAGACTCTCTAGATGGACGAATCATGAAGGTCAAGATACTTATTGCAGAATGACCGACTAGGGTTGTAATTATTTCCCTTGGAAAATATCACGACATATGAAAAGACTCAGGGAGCATGTTATTGACATAAACTTGTGGCACAGGAGGCACCACAATCTCTCCATGTGTTTGCAAGAGTAACCAAACAGAGGAGGACACAACTCTATGTAATGAGAACAACTTTCTAAGGCCATAGTGAATCCCAAGTGCTGTAAATAGCAAACTGAAGGATGTTCTTTGTCCAAGGGTGACTATATTTCTACCATTAAAAGAGAATGTTTTCCCGTCACCTCTTTTTGGATTAATTTTTTTTTTGTCTTTTTCATATTTTTAATGAACTTTAGGAATGAGTGTCGTGGGAAATAAAACTAGTTTCAAGAACATGGAACATACTAATGCTCAGTGCAAGGAGACATGTGTAGGATAAGGACACTTGGGAAAAATCCTCCATGGGTTAGGGTGTTAGAATGCAAAGGAAAATATTTTGCAAGGCCTGCACCTAAGGAATGATCTAGAATTTTAGCAACAACAAAATGGAGACGACATTAGGCTAAAGATGAAAGAGTGATACATGAAATGAAATTTTTCAGATTGACACAATGAGCCTCCTTCAATGTAATGTTTCATGAGCCCAAAGAAGGTAAGCTCGACAATTTTTCACATTTATAGAGTCTAAAAAAAACAGTAAAAGAAAACTCGAGAGTGATCTTT
Organism: Picea sitchensis; assembly: GCA_010110895.2. Taxonomy (NCBI): domain Eukaryota; kingdom Viridiplantae; phylum Streptophyta; class Pinopsida; order Pinales; family Pinaceae; genus Picea; species Picea sitchensis. The sequence continues at coordinate 4,509 of SNQJ01S0079480.1, read as the reverse complement.
TTCGTAAATTTAGTCTCGAGGGCCCGAAAAATAATAAAATCATACCAAGGAGAACTCTTATGGTCACTAGGGTCAGAGTATTACTTTTTCATAGATAGTCCAGTCAGTTTGGAAAACGTTTAAACTTATATTGAAAGGACGTCTCTTCAAAACAATTTTAACAAGTGTGACAAAGAAACGATCACTTGGCTATCTTTTCAAATTTAAGCAGTCTTAAAAGAGCTTAACTATGTACTCCCTCATCCTTTTTCATAAATTTAGTCCCTTAAGCCCGAAAAAGTATAAAACATAACTTAGGAGAACTCTCCTGGTAAGACAGATCTCTTGAGGTGTACCTTTTTCCTAGATGATCTATTCGCCGAAAAAATTGTTAAACTTATACCAAATAGATGTTGTTTCTGGACCGATTAACGAGTGTGAAAGAAAGAAGGTCACTTGATCATATTTTATTTTTTAGGTAGTTTGAAAAGGGCTTAAAGAAGACTCCAAGGTTTTCATTTTTCGTAAATAATCTCCAAGGCCCGAAAAAGTGATAAACCAAAACTAGCGAAAATTACCATTTTTCATAAATTTAGTCCCTTGGGCACAAAAAAGGGTTAAGCTTACACCTACGAATAATATCCTAGTGAATCGTATCTCCTAGGGCATACCTTTTTCATAAAATTAGCAATCCAAACCAAAAAAGGGGTAAACTATCCCCGGATATATGTGGCGTCGAATTTCACTTTGACGAGCATGAAGGGAAACAATATGGCTGGACAATCTTTTCAATTTTATAGATTTTGAAAAGAGATTAAATAAGACTCCAAGGGGATCCTTTTCTTATGTAATCTAAACGAGGCCGAAAACGATAAATAATTTCTCATTAGATGTCAATTTTATAGTTTAAGTGAGCTTGAAAGACGAAAATCCATGCTCTTGGGGAGTCCCATGGGTAAAGGACAAAGAAAAGATGAACAAGAAGGATGAGGCTTCAAAAAAAAATCATGGAGGGACTAAACAAGACTCTCGTGCCTATGAAGTACTTTGGCATGGGAATCAAATTGAAAACAAATCTCTAACTAGGATGCCCATGGAAGGAAGGATCTACCAAATAAAGTACGACACACTTATCAACAAATAAAGTTAGTGTCACAATTCAATGGGGTTGATCCTAAGGCCAAATCAACTAGGAAACATATACTGCAAAAAATGCAAGTAGGGAAAAATATAACATATATGCCAGTTTCGAGGTCAAAACTTGTAAGAACGGATCGATACGATGAACAAATTTCAAAGAACAAATGTCTCCAAGATTCTACATATAAGGCCTATAACACTCATCTACAAGTTAATAAATCCAATATAGATAGAAACTTTGGAAAATAACAGGTGCCATTGAATACAAAAATTGTAAACAACAAATATGAATTGTACAATATGGTACAAGGAACCGCACATCCTTATGACTCATGCATAGTATTGGTTTAGGTAGAGCCCATTGCTAGGCTCTGACCAAGAGTCTCATTGGTAATCAACCTGAAAATTCTCCCAAAAGGGAAGAAAACACAAACCATGGTGTAAATATTCCCATGGTATATAATTTATAGTCATGGCTTCAAGGATAGCCTCACCCAAAGGAAATTCAATATCCGAGAAATCACATGAATGAAGAGGATAGATAGTCCTAAAGGGAGAATAAAACTAACCATATTCCATATAGAAATGGATGTTTTGGATAGGAAAAAAAGAGTCTATCAAGGAAGAATCATAGGCATGAGGGCTTGAGGATCTACAAACAACAAATTCATACTCAAAAGGAAACTCAATATCAATTGGATGAAGAGGGGGAAGTAAGGGCTCCCATGCCCCCATTGGATAAACCAATGGATCAATTTTTGAGACCAAGTCTCTAGAAGGAAAACATGAGTGAACAAGTTCCTTCTTAGGAGAAATTGAACAATGAGGATAAGATGCCACATAATACTCCTGTGGAGGGGTAGAGTCTATGCGAATACTAGGAACATATAAAGGGGAAGCCTGAAATAAGGCCTAATTAGGATGGTGATTATCAGGATGCCAACTGGTATATAGTTACAATGCTTCCATTTTGAGGGAAATGCATCACCTATAAGAGCGTAGACCCCACAACGTTCATAGCATATGCATAATCATTCCCAAGAAGCATATTGAAATCTAATGATCCTTGCACCACTATAACATATAAAAGGAAAGTCTTGCCACTTAATGAGATAGGAAACTAAAGAAGAATCCCAAAATATTCACTAGGACATCGGTCAAAATCCAATAGCTCATGCCAGTAAACACAAGCTCGTGAGAGCCCAAATCTTTCCAGGCCGAGGAGGATAAGATACTTGTGGAGGCTCCTTCATCCATAATACATCTATAAATGTTTTTTGAATTAACTTCAACCCTTATTTGAAAATGTGTAGAAGAAGGAAGGTGAGGATCAACAAGGCCATCCCAATCGAAGGAAACTATCTTAGGACTTGGAGGGGGTGTGCTTGAAGTGATAAGAATTCCCCCTTGTTATGAAAGTACTGAACTAGAAATGATAAAAACATAGTGGGTAGACACATCACTCCTCATTAGAAGAGTGGGATCAGTTGAATATTTCATCGGCGTGACCACTTTAGTAGACTTGACACTCTCCAAGAGAAGAGTGGGATCGACAAAAGATTGCATCGACGTGACCACTTTGGTAGACATGACACTCTCCAAGAGAAGAGTGGGATCATTCAAACATTTAATCAACATGACCACTTTATCAACCACTGGTTGAGTAGGCTACAAGACAACATGGTCTAAAGGTGCATCACCCCCCAAAAGAGGAGTGGGATTGGCTGAATATTGCATCGGCATGACAACTTCATCAACCAAAATATGAATAGATTGCGGGGAAAAGGAAGAAGAATCACAATCAGAAGATTTTGGAGACATGGACCACAATATTCATTCCTATAGATTGTCAGGGAATATATGAGTAAGGTGATATCCCTTGAAAATTTTACAAGGGAACTTAGGTTTATGTCCTATTCTTTTAGGGTTCTCAAGAGAATCAATGCCCCTAGCATGACTAGAAGTGGTTGGTTTCTTGTTTTCAACATGACTTGTAGAGGTTTTTGAAAACTATCCAACATGACTAGCAGAGGTTGGTTGTTGAACTCCAGTATGAATCGCATGGACTGGGTCCATGCCCCCAACATAACTTTCAGTGGTTTGTTTCACATGTCCAACATGATTTGTAGATATTGGTGATTGGTTGATAACATGACTCGTGGAGGATATAGACCTATCGCTAGTATGAATAGCAGTGACTGGACCTTTACCCCCAACATGACCTGCAGAGGTTAGGTGCTTTCCCCCTACATGACTTGTAGAGGTTGGGTGTTGGTATTCAACATGACTTGCGGAGTTTGACGACCCATCTCCAACATGAATAGCAAATTTTGGTGATTTCTTCCTCCTATTCTTCCTCTTAGTATTTCGTACAATGTGGCCATCAAAGGGACACCCAAACCAGTAGTCTCACATTCAACCTGGGAATGTACAAAATGGCCATCAAAGGGACACCAACATTTCCGAAGAAAGGAAAAAAACAAGAATCCCCTTGGAAAGTTGTTCCTTGGTTGGTATCTTCAGTAAATTTGACCATGAATATCTATGCATAGTTTCTTCCCTGGCAGGATCGTTCAAGTCTTAAAAAATCTCACACACTAACTATGGTAAATCAATGGTATAAAAACATACGCCTATAAGAAGGTAGATCCACGTTTCTAAGCAGAAGACCCAAAAGTCCTCAGGACTGGTGGAGGGGGTAGTCTACCACCTTAGGTCAGAGACCCAAAGCAATGATTGACTAACTTACTATGGAAAAATAGGGAGAACATAACACACCCCTAAAAATTCCCTAAAGATAAATCAAGAAAAAGGTAGGAAGACCAGTTACGCCAACCAACACTAGAGAAAATTACCGATGCAAGTGTAACTCAAACACGGAAACACCTTCCAAGTATACTCTACAAAGTGTGGTCCAACATCTATCCTAGGTACTTGTTGGTTGGCCGCAACAACCCCTTTCTTTTTCTTTAATCAAAATCTAGGGCCCCTCTAAATTTTACTTGGATTCTTCTTTTGTTTCTCTTTGACTTGATTGGATTGGTATTTGTTTTCTTTCTTTCGAGATTGGTTTGATTTTATATTCTTTTCTTTTCTTTGGTTTTAATTTCATGAAATTCAAATTCCATTTCGTTTTTCTTTCTATAGAGTTTTGATGTTGATGGACGAGTGTTACACGTCAAAATTGCTCAGATGGATAAGTGTCACATTGTCCCTATCAGTCGTCGTAAGTGTCGCATCTTCCCTCCAACTTCCGCAAGTGTCGCAAGTTGATTATTAGTGTCGCAAACAATGTTTAGACATGATGCCGTGATAACAACGCTAAGAAGGCACTTATGACACCTCATATGACTGATTTGAAGGTCAAGAACTGATCCACTGGAATCAAAT